>MU191289.1:0-19642 GCA_016904865.1 Pissodes strobi | reverse complement strand
ACGAATAGCTTGTACATGTGGGACAACAGGCTAATGGGTCGGTAGTTCTTTAGATCAGCAATATTGTCCTTTTTATGTAGTATGACGATAAAGGCGTTGTTCCATTGAGAAGGAGTTGTGCCTTTTAACAGACATGCGTTAAATAGTTTCTGTATTACTCGTATCAGTTTCGTACCGCCCTCCTTGATCGATTCGACTGCTATAGCGTCATCTCCTGGTGATTTGTTGTTTTTCCTTTCTGAGAGGGCTGATGTGATTTCTTCAATTTCTATATCGGGGATATCTTCTGATCCTACATTTTGGAATTTTGGTAGGTCGTCTTGGTCGGTTAAGTTTGAGTTGCTCTTATAGAGTTCTGAATAAAAGTCCTCTGCAATGTTTAGGATATAGTCCCTGCCTGTTTTAGTTATGCCCTGTCCATTCGTCAGTTTGCAGATGTTTGTTTTTCCTATAGCTAGCCTTCTTTGCAGTACCTTTAAGCTCTTGTTTTCGTCTATCACTCTAGATATATGTTCGGTGTTATATTTTCTAATGTATTTCCTGATGGCCTTGGAAATGTCTTTGTTCAGTTGTCTTATAGTAACAGAGTTTGTTGCGCGTCCATCCAAAAGGTCTCTTCTTCTTTTCATAAGACTTTTTGTATTTTTGCTCAACTTCCCGTCATCATTATCATTTACATCCTCGTTCTTGCACTCCCTTTCGGCTTCCTGAATCGCATCCCTTATTTTATCATTTAAGTCGTCTATGTCTAGCTCTTCTTCTGTAAGGTCTTCTAGGCCTTGTAGTTTTAATGTTAGTGAGTCTTGGTATGCCGCTGTATCGTTAACAGATCTCTGTGACTTTCTCTGAGTTTTCTTTATCATGTCAGCTCCTTCTCTGTTTGTGTTTATCATGAGTTTTGCTCTTACTGATCGATGGTCGCTGCCAACTGAGAACTTGTTGAGGACATGAAGAGTGAAATGTTTGTTGCCTCCCACCTTTCGGCATCGGCCTATCGTCCACCCGCTAACTAGCAAAACCACTCTCAAGGAAACCCCCAACCAACTCCGTTTCACCAACCCCACCACTACGAGGGACCCCTGTTAAGAGGACCCCAATAATGGTGGGGTGATTAGCGGAGAAAGAAGCCTTCTTTATATTCATTTATTTAAGTTTACAATACAATGTATTTAAACTAAGCAGACTTAAGACATACAAAGTGGTCCTTAATTAATTAACATAACATATAGCCTAATTAACAATTAAGATAATTTTGCATAATATAACTTTTTTTCACCCTACATAATAGCGTTATCCTATTTCCTTAATGATAATGCTGAGCGTGAATCACCTTATAAAATCGTCATCTTTAATCGTTGCCGTTGCCCATTCATTAACCTTTCGCACCTTCTCTTGCACACTCTTATACCTCATTCGTAACTGTATATTATCCCATCCACCAAACTCATTCATCATCTTCTCTCTCACTCTGACTCTATCTTCCAAGGTGCAGCTGTCTCTGACATGGTCCGCGTCCTCGATCCCTTCCCCACAACTACACATGCCGTCCGTTTGCTGTTTGAACCGCCTCATATATCCGGCCATGTTTCCATGCTCCGTTACCCTGCATCCCCTTGAAAGATAGGTGGATCCTGTCTCTCCGTACCTCTCTACAGATTCTGTACAATGCTCTTCCATTCTCACTTCCATTCCACCTTTCTTGCCATTCATTCGAAATCCTTTAATTCCTTTCCTTTTTGATTTCTTTCCCATTCAATAATCTCAAGCATTCCCCAATTCCCCCATCAATCTCACTATTCTTGCCTCGTTCTGCTTGCTTGTGCGTCTCTTTCATTCCTTCATTCTCCCTACTCATCCATTCTATACTGACCCGCTTCCCTAGATTCTTTAATTCGGCCACTTCTACATGTATTCTGTTCACCAGTTTGTGTGGTGTTTTCGGGTGTCTCAGCATTACTACTGCCATCTGGGTGTCTGCTCTGAGGTCGAACTGGCCATTCCCTTGCGTTGCCCTAATCGTTTCCAAACCAAACAATGTTCCACACAATTCGCCTTGCACAGTGCCACTTACCCCTAAAACTTTGCAATGTTTCTTAACTCAGCCCCCCTCGTTGTATTATACATCCCAGACCCATTATTCCCTCGCCACCACCCATATCCACAAAAATATCGTCCCTCTGTTCCCCTTCTAGATACCCCGACACTGTTGCAAGACGTTCCCACGCTTTTTCTCTTTCACATACTCCATTTATTCTCTTTTCCTCAAGCACCCTCGTCCTCATTGCATTCCTAACCCCAGCAACTATGTCCAGCGGGGCACCTCAGCTGCCACATGCAACGCCTCCGTTGGCACAGTCCTGTAAGTTCTACACATCGTAACCAGAAATATCCTCTGTGTTGAATTCAACTGTCTTTGGATTCTAGTATCCTTGGACCTTTCACCCCATACCTCGCATCCATACATCAATGCGGGCACCACCAAAAGCTCGTATATTAACTTCACCTTATCTTTATTGATTTTCCCCTTTTTCCTACAAAGCCCCCCAAGTTTAGTAACGATTCCCCCGACCTTTGCTCTCACTTTCTTAGCGTGTTCGATGAAATTCAACTCGTGTCGAGCCTTATCCCAAGAAAATCGATCCAGTAGTCACATGATACCATCTGATCCCCTACTTGCACCACCGGTCTCCTTATTGAGCCTCGAGCTTCCACAAACATACATCTGGTCTTGGCTGGGTTATACCTAGACCGGCTTTCCCTCTCCCATGCTCTACAAATTTCGCAGGTGCTAATCCATTTTCGCTCAATTTCTTTGACCGATTTGCCCTCTATAATTATCACCTGATCGTCGGCAAAGGCTTGCGCATACACTCCTTCCCCAGCTTCTCTCAACTTCCTTATCCATCCTTCCATATACACTATCCAGAGGGTTGGCCGTAGATTCGACCCCTGAGAACAACCCCTCTCTATGGTTATTTCTTCCTCTGCTTTGCGGACCTTCCTGTTCATCAAGAAGTCCCACAGCATCTCTCTCATTCTACCCGGCATAGCCATCATGTCCATCTCTCAATCAACCTGGACGGGCCATGCCAGGTTAAAGGCATTCGTGAGGTCCAGCGTCACGACTAGTGAGTGCTTTTCCTCCCCTTTCACTCTCCGAATTTCTTCGATCACCCTTTCAATCGCCTGCATAGTGTCTCTTCCATTCCTAAATCCGTACTGTTCATCACTCATTTTCTTATTCCTAAAGTACCACTTTCTCACTTTCACATTCACTACTTTGGCAAGCACCTTGCCTATCGCAGGTAGTAGGCTTATTGGCCTATACCCCCCGTGTGTTTTGGGATCCAACATAACTTAGAAGTTGCAAAATCCATTTTTTTCCTGCTTCCCATATATGACTCACCGCCACCGCCTCGTTAGGAATGTTGTCCGCTCCACATGCTTTATTGTTTTTCAGTGACCTACTTTTCTCCTCCACTTCCTTTTCTTCCAAATCCTTATCATATATGCTGTGTTCATGTCGTACTACTCTTCTGCGCTCGTAACGCTCCCTTTCAACATTTTCTGTGTTGCTTAATTCTGGATGATATTCTTTTATCAGAAAAATGTCTAGATCCTTCTTTTTTGTAATCTCCCTTCCTTCCCTGTCCATTATCGCTTTTTCGCCTTTTACAATTCCTTTCTTGCGTAGCAGCTCCCATATTCTCATTTTCTGTCAAATTCTCTAGATCCATCTTCAACCATTGAAGTCGCTTATCCTTTATCAAGTTTTTATATTCTCTTCTCTTACCCATCCATAGTTCAATTTTTGTCTCCCAGCGATCTTAGTCCAGTTCTTCCTGAAAGTCCTTTCTGGCTTTACGAACCTCTGCTCTTATTTTCCCAAGTTGGCCATCCCACCATTCCTCGTTAACAAATTCACCTTCTTGGGACTTGCTGATTCTAGTATGGCAGACCCTGCTGCAGTGTTGTTGGAAGTTTCTGGCTTCGTTTTCCAGGTCCTCTCTCGGTTCCAGTGGGCCGGCCTCATATTTCTTAATTTCTGCTTTAAATCTTTCCCAGTTGGTCGTATTAAAGTTATATTTACTTGTTGAGGATAGTGACATCTTGAACTAAGTTTTTCCTTCCAGTGATAATGAAATCGATCTCGTTCCGTGTGACACCATCGGGACTCGCCCAGGTCCACTTTCGCTGGTCCGTCTTTTTAAAGAAAAAATTCATTGCATATAATCTTTGGTGCGTCAAGAAATCCAAGAGCATAGTGCCTATATTGTTCCTAACTCCATACCCATAGGGCCCAATAGCGTCTTCTATATCATCGAGTTTACGACCAAGTTTGGCATTAAAATCTCCCATCAAAAAGGAATAGTATGTGGGGTCTTGGTGTATTGCTTGGTAGACGTCCTCATAGAGGCTCTCGATTTCTTCGTCACTATGGTTAGTTGTCGGTGCATATGCCTGGATAATTTTGACGTTTGTATCTTTTGCTTAGCCTCAGTATAACGTAGATGATCCTTGTACTGATGCTTTCGCTTTTAGTTATCTGTTGCTTAAGACTTTTGTGTATAATCAAGCCGACTCCGACGCCCCCTGCAGAGCATTGTCCTCTCATTTCCAGTGCAGTAGATGGCCTGACTTGAGATCTAATTGGTTTTCTCTTTTCCTTCGGACTTCGCTGAGCCCCAAAATGTCCCATTTGATTCTGCTGAGTTCTTCTTCCAATACAAGCAGCTTTTGGTCTGATGACATTGTTCTTATGTTATAGGTGGCGATATGCAATGTTTCTTCTTCCATGGTAGCCGTGTCTAACCCGATGATTGTTAGCATCCTCTACCCGTAATCTTGCCCGACTGCTACCGTAGCCAGGGATCACTGGGTCGCCGGGTACTGAGGGCCTGTTTGTGCTTTGTGTCATATCATGAAGCTTATGGGGGTTTTATCCGGTTTGTGATGTTATCAATGACAAAATTCACAATTTAACTATTTTATCATCGTTATTGAGAGGATCTGTAATACTATTCAGTTTAGTGATATGTCCCCATATTTACAGCAAATATTAACTAGTGATATATCATTAAATTTAAATTTAAAACACAATACAAATATACAACAAATATGCAGGTTGCTATTTTAAATAAGAAAGTTAGGAGCACTACTGCTTAAACCAATTTTTCCAAAATAATACAATATTACATTTACATTAATATCCCAAATATGAACTTGCCCAAACTAACCTTATTTGTTTTTGAAACGGCTGATTTAACAACTGAAGAGACCCAAAGAATAGGAGTCAATTTATGACTAAATTGAAGACTGTACTCACCGGAAACTATGGAGCAAACCCATAAAAATGTAGAAGATTTAGCGGCTTATGGTGGTTTTTCATGGTTTAAAGCAACAATGCGTAATACTAAAATTAATTATTGAGAGGGATTAGTTGTAAATGATTGACCGGTATTTTTTACTATTATTATTTTATTTTCTAACGGCGGTAAAAGGGAATCTCAAAGATTTTTGCCAGTCGTTGCCCTTCCATTAGCGATATCGAGACTGTCCTTAAAGATAACATTAAGTTTCAAAATCTATTATTGTAGATAACCTAATTGGAACTACCCACTTAGATAAATTTGATATAAAAAATTCTTCTTCTTGTTGTAGTCTCTTAAGATTATGTCCTATCATGATACTGAATTTGATATATAAATACATGGATATTACTCAGTTCGTCACTTTGTGTAAGTTCGCCTAAAACTGAGGCAAAAATATCTGCAGATAATAACTTGCCACGTAAACATGTGTAAGTAGATTTTCTAACATTTTTTTATTATTTGATACATTTCGCTGTAGAGGGTATTTTAAAAAACATCTAAATGTGAAGCTTTGAATTTGTAGTTGTAAATTAGCCAATAAATACACGTTTCTACCATGTAAATGGTATTAAATATAATAGACAATTTTTAGAATAGGCAATAGGCTCCTTAATTTTTTTCGAAGATTTCTCATTTTTTTTTATTTAATGGTCACACCTGATTATCTAAGGACCATTTAAACACAAAAGGAATACCTTTTTTCAAAAGAAACTAAAAATAGGTAATATTCCATAGATGAAAAAACAAACACATCTTAACTAACCAAAACTAACCCAAAATTCAATCATAAATCTAATGATAAGAGAACATAGAGACATTCTGTGGGTTGTACAGTGAACAAATTAATAAACGCGGTAGTAGCCTAAAAATGATTTAATTTCGTTGGTGGATCTGGCAATTGATATCTTTTGATGGCTTCTATTTTAGAAGAATTTGGTTTTATGCCTTCAAGGATGAATATGTGACCAAGAAAGGCTGCTTCTTTGGATAAGAACTCTGATTCATTCAATTGTACCCAAGGGTTAACGCTCGCTGGGTGAATTTATCTTATTTTCCCAACTCATTACAGCATGCCCCAGGCAAACTAATGATTCACAGTTTGAACAGGAATATTTCGGCTTCCAATCTTGGCCCCTTAGACATATGGAACACCTTACCATGAGTTTTAAAATCTTGGCAGCTGCCACTGCAAGCATATCTTGACTGAAATGTTTAATTTTTTGGGGGATAATTTTTGGCATTCTTGGATTATTTTTTCTTCAAGAGATATAGTCCCGGATGAGTTAAAAGCCCAAAATTTTGGTGAACAATATTCTATCAAGTTTGAAATATTGCTAATTTTATCTGTATATCACCAAAGCATTTATCGCTGCTGTATTCAAGAAAGATCGTAAGAGGGCATTTCCGCAACTTTCTGGACACGTTACGTGATGCAGAGAGTTCATCCACTACATCTATTCCAGTTTGAATAAAGTAGTAGAAGCACCTTATGCGATGCAAAGAATTCATACACTACATCTATTTCACTTTTAGTAAAGTTGTAGAAGAACGTTATGTGCTGTAGAGAGTTCATCCACTACATCTATTTTAGTTCTAACAAAGTTATAGTAGCAAGTTATGTGATGCAAAGTTCATCCAATACATCTATTTCACTTTAAGTAAAGTTGTAGAAGCATGTTATGTGATGCAGAGGGTTCATCTACTATACATCTATTCAGCTTTTAGTAAAGTTGTAGAAGCAAGTTAGGTGATGCAAAGAGTTCAGTTGTGGAAGCTTGTTATTTCGCGTAAATATTTCTCCCCAGTTGATTCATCAATAGCTCCATCATGATGCTTGGTGGACACCAGCAGCATTTTTATTTTTTTTTAACAAATAGGATAATAATGTAATATTTTTTTTGGAAATCAAATAAAAATGTCTTAGGTTCTCTGTTTTGGACTGTAAAAATTTGTGCAGGAATACACTAAGAACAAACGCTTTCTCAGCATGCCTACTGGCGTATTATCAATCAAATCAGTGAAAAATGTTTTTATTAATTCATAACTCATATACCAGTTATCAACTGGGGTTTGTCAAACCTCATATGTGCAATGCCGGGTTAATACAGATATTAAAATATAAAATTTCATTTACCGATTTCATTTACTTTATTAGGAGGTTTCCCCTTCTTCTTCTTCTTTTTTTTCCTTCACTATTATAACTGTACAACGATCATTGGTGATCATACCGATGACTTTAATTTCCATTCACATCTTGGTCGTACCATTGCCTCAAGTTCTTCAACCATGAGGTCTACCAGGATCTCTCCTACTTAGTGTCTTTTTCTGCATTATAAGATGATGTCTCAGGATGGGTCCTAAATATCCTGCTATTCTTATTTTCATCGCTTTTACTATTTCCAATTCTATGCTGCTTCTAGTTCCATGCCCAACAATTTTGATGAATAATCTTCTAGCAAACTTTAAATATTGATTATTTTCTCTACCTATCATCAAAGCATTTATGGCTGCTGTATCCAAGAGAGAAAATACGATCGCAAGAGGCCATCAGCATGAAATTCTGGTCACGTTATGTAATGCAGAGAGTTCATCCACTGCATCTATTCTATTTTTAATAAAATTGCAGAAGCACGTTATGTGATATAGAGCGTTCATCCGCTGCATCTATTCCACTTTTAGTAAAGTTGTAGAAACTTGTCATTTCGTGTAAATATTTCTCTCCAGCTTTTCATAAAAGCTCCATTATGACACCTTGTGGATACCAGCAGCGTTTTTCTTGGCAGAATAATAATGTAATATTTTTTTGGAAGCCAAATAAAAATGTCATCGGTTCTCTGTTCAGGACTATTAAAAATTGTGCAGGAATTCAATAAACACCAGCGCTTTCTCAGCATGCCTACTGACGTATGCTTTTTCACTAATTTGATTATTAATTAATAACTAATGTACCAGTTATCAAATGGGGTTTGTCAAACCTCTTATGTGAAATGCCGGGTTAATACAGATATTAAAATATAAAATTTCATATACCGAAAATTACTTTATTAGGAGGTTTCCCTTTCTTCTTCTTCTTCTTCTTCTTCTTCTTCTTCTTCTTCTTCTTCTTTTCTTCTTCTTCTTCTTTGAGTGTCAACTGTATAACGATCGTTGGCGATCATACTAATCACCATATTTTCCATTAACATCTTGGCGTTACCATTGCCTCAAGTTCTTCAACCATGAGGTCTTCTAGAACATCTCCTACTTACTGCCTTTATCTGTTTTATAAGATAACAAAATGATATTTTGCTTTTCTTCTTTTTATCGTTTTTGCAACTTCCAATTTTATGCTGCTTCTCTGTGCAACTTCTTCGCGTGTGACTCTATCTATCAAGTTGAGATGATTTAACATTGTATACCTTGCTTCTTCCATGTCACTCACTTCCGTGTCTTCCCAGTAGAATTCGATGTTTTGCTAAGTGATAAATATGATGCCTTCAGCGATTCTCACTATTTGGAATCTTGAATGTTTTATGAGCGTATATTCTAACAAGTTTTCATTAAGGAACGGAGTTTAAAGGAACCAGAGACGTGTCGAATGGAGTGCCTAAGGATAATTAAATAAATCACTTTCAAATCTACAAAAAAGGAGTGTACGTAACAAAATAAAAAAGCCATCCAAGTTTTAGCATCCTCATTAAGTCTGAAACAGTATTGAATTTCGTTGAATTAATCCAGACATATTCTTAGCAACCGAGCAGTGGTTCACAACACTCGTCTTTAAATCCAAACAAATTTAAAAATAGTAAAATAAACTTTATTTTTATTCTTTCTAGCTTTGAAGCAGACAGTTATCTTCTTAGCGCTAGCTGTAACGCTAGCTCATAGCTACACTTGGTCTGTATTGTATGAATGGAAACAAATAGAATATGAGTTCAGCAGTGACGATGAGAGAACAGCGGCGATCGCGAATGGCACATTTTCAGAAGGAGCAATTCAACCAATTGATGTTCAATACACAAATGTTGAAGGCGGTAAGTAATTTGTTTTTTAACATCTTGAATTCGTAAGATAATTCAATCGAGCAAATTGTCAACGCGACCTTTTATCTAAAAATGTTTGAATCATTCCAGCTGACGTACCTGAAAGAATATTCATCACAACTCCAAGATTAGGAACTGGTATTCCTGCAGTTTTATCCGTTGTTACGGACTCCGTCCTGGATGATAATCCAATTGTTAGACCATACCCATCTTGGTCTTGGCAGATTAACCCTTCAGAATGCAGATATGACAGAATCGTATCTGTTTTTAGAGTGTGGGTAAGTTAATTGTGAGCACTAGATAAATATATAATGATAAAATCCGAAAAACTATTGGACTAGTCATGAAAACTTCGATGTAGAGCGACTATGGAGACATACTGTAAAATTTCGTTTAGGTGTATAATAATTGAAGATAGCCATTATAGGAGACGATCAAAGATACTCTGAAGGGTAGACCTTGGCTTTAATTAAAAAATCATGAATTTGTTAGAAGAACCTCCTGTCGTTTAAAAAAATAATATTTAAGTACTCTGTCTTCCAGTAATATTGGCAATCAGGGGCATAACTGGAACCTTGTCGATATCTGTATATTATTGAAATAGATATTCGTCAGCATTAGTTGGTATTTGCTATCATGTACTACATGAACCATCTTTACTTGAAGGAGTTGTGCTTATGGCTCTCGTAATGCATAGATCCGCCAGCCTGGTCTTTGTCCACTCCACGTGTTTTTAGGAGCGAATCTTGGGTTTAAGCTTCCAATTTTTGGCAACTATTCTTCTGTTACCTTCTGAATGAGTGAATTCTATGTAATCTAAGATGGAGGGATGATATCCAGATATTTTACTTCTTTGAAGAAAAGTATCTCTTCTTCATTGAATCAACCACTACTATTTTGTTTGGATTAACTGGAGACTATTGCACCAATTGGCCACGAGGATAAAGGCCGTATGATTTCTCTTGGAAAGGTTATTTATAGATCTTCGTTGCATTACAGTCGCTAGATTAGCTACATAGCCTAAATAATTGGACACATTCTTCCAGGATGCATATCAATGGATCTCTACCTATCATCGCCTGAAGAAAATATGATTATTTCGCATTTAGGCTAGCCACTGGTATATAGCAGTAGGTAACTATCTTTCGTTTAGCGTGCTTTAGATGAATTGGAATGAAGTATAATTATATCTTTCTTATATATCTACTGCTATCTCCTTCTCTTCTACTTTTGTTGTGTGATTCAATATTCTTTCTACTTTTGGCAGTTGTGTCACCTTCTAAGTTACATAATTGCACATGTTTAGTACAAATTGCAAGATTCAGCTGGATCGGAAATCTTTGCACAGCAGATTCTATTCTTTTTGTAACAGTATATAATCGACGTCATCCAGCCATAGTGATTTAAGTGATCCACAGCCCATCTAATTTGGTCTAGGAAGTAGCTTACTATCCCCTAGTTCAGCCAGCCTTGCTAAGTTTCATGGCTTATTGGGCCTTTGTGGTGTTGATGCTGATGCCACTATAAATGATGATTAAAAATAAGCCTTTATGAGCAGTATTAGACATTCCTCTATTGTCCCTCTATATGTTGTCTTTTATTATCAGGATTTCGATTCCTTGTTTTTAGTACTCTCCAAGGCAAAAACTTTGTAGATTCTTGCGTATGCTGCAATTTTATTTGCTCTTTGGCAATATCTCCTAAACGGATATCTCTTAACTTTTTGGATGACAGGTTTCCTTGTTGCAGTCGGTGTGTTGTTCTGTTATGATACTCATTTCCTGTTTTGTTAAGCTTCATTATCAGCAATGATTTGATAACATTTTAATCCCAAATACCTGCTATTTTTCCAAGAATGTCCTGATATCAGTTAGCAATTTCCATTATTGAAAGTGACGTTTAACCTAAATCTGAAATATATTCTGATTTCAACAAATTTTCTAAATTGCCTGTGTTCATAATACCAGGAGAGTCAATAGAGTCTTTATTATTATTGACTACACTACATTTTAGTGGATTTTGCCGAACCGTTCTGTCCCTACTCCTGCTAAATATCCAAGTTTCATCTAAAATACCAGCTGGTCCAGTTTTCTATTCTTGTACGAATCTAAAAATTGGTGCAACTTGAATCTAATATCCCTCAATTTTTAAACTTGAATTATTTCTCCTTTGAACTTAACATATACTTGAATCATCTTTTTCATGGCACTGATCATCACCCTTTTAATTGTGGTTGAACCGGCTTCGAATTTACTGGACATTTTCAATCATATTTATAATTTTAAAAATGGTTTAACACTCGTTAAGAGTTCCTGATAAATGTTAAATTTAGTAATACACACATGGAAGCTATCCATGAAACAGCAAGAGTTGCCTATTGTTCCTTATTGCCTCAGAAATCAAAAGGGCCATATCAAGCTGCTTGGAAGCGCTTTAAAAAATTGTGAAAGAGAAAATCTGTTATAGAAGCTTTCGAAAAATTTCCTGGAAAATGCAAATATATAAAAATCTTCTGCCAGTTTATGGTGCGAGCAATTGATGTTGAATCAATTTTATTTATTGCAAAAATCTGGATATTTCCAAATTTTATAAAACTTTAAGCTGAAAGCGGATTTCCTTCTATAGCAGTAATATCATGCTACTTCTCCCCAAGAAAACTTTCTGATTGACATGTAGAAATGCATAAACACACCACAAAAGAAATAGTAATCGTGGGAATCTAAATGCTAAAACCATGAATAGAGATGTTACTTTGGGGGAATAACTGGTGGGAAAAGATCTCCATCTTCTACCTATTTCTGTATTGATGGTATCATCGCCTAACATAGGACAGGTCTCTACGTTTAATGGCACAAAGAGATCCTCATTGATAGATTTCCCTATATTATCACCCAAAATTAGCAAGTTTATACGAAGATGGAGAGTCGAGAATGAAATACAGAACTTAAGCGACCACTGCAATATACAATTCGATATAGATGCGGAGAGTAAAAAAGACACAGCATGGGGAGCTTCTGGGAGGCATTTTCCAAACAATGTATTTCACTGACCACATATAGGGCCAGTTAAATACCAGAACAAATAATGAGAAAAATGATGGAGGTATGCGACTTCCCTCAGAGAAACAAGCCACACAGACATGAACCAGTGTACTGTTGGTGTTCGAAAATGGCCAACAAATGACACCAACAGAGGTAAAAGAACTTGGACAAAACGCAAAACCTCATCGGGTGCTACCGACGAAGAATAAATAACTTTATGGGAAAACTATGAAAAGGCAAAACATAAACTAAAATAGGAAATGAAAGATAAAAACATAAAGCATGGCATGGAGAGAAACTTAAAGAGAACAGAGCCTACAAAATAGTTATGTACAAATTGAAACTAAGACCGAAAACATCATTATCTGAAGAACACGCAAAATCGCAAATAAAGGAACTCTTTCCAGACCACCCTAAATGCCAATGGTCAACAATACCTTGCCCAGAAGAAAACATAGGTTTGTTCTGGAAGACACAAAAGAGGCGGCTGTGAAAATCAAGCCAAATAAGACACCGGGCACAGACCAGATATCGCTGGAAGTTGTGAAAAAGCTGTGGTAGATAAATATCACCCACAGGATATTGAATGAATGTAAATTAGCAAGCTTATATGAAGATGGAGAGTCGAGAATGAATACAGAATCTAAGTAACCATTGCGATATACAGTTTGATATAGATGTGGGCAATAAAAAAGACACGGCATCTGGAAAAGTCATGGGACGAAGCATCATGGCGAGTTTTTGGAAGGCATTAACCTATTTCATTGACCACACATGGTGCCAGTCAACTACCAGAACAACTAATGAGAAAAATGATGGCGGTGTGCGACAAATACTTTCCTCAAAGAAACCTGCAACACAGACATGACCCAATGTACTGGTGTTCGAAAATAGCCATGCAACTGAGGTAGAAGAACTTTGACAAAATGAGAAGCCTCAGCAGGTGCCACCGAAGAAGAGTAAATAAGTTTAAGGGAAAGCTATGAAAAGGCAAAAATAAACTAAAATAAGGACACTTCTTCAGTAACTCAAATAGAACATCTGGGAAAAATCCAGCAAAATAGAAAAGGACAAACTGAAACTAAGACCGAAAACATCATTATCTGAAGAACACACAAAATCACAAATAAGGGAACTCTTTTCGGGCCATCCTGAATGCCAATGGCAAACAATTTCTTGTCCAGAAGAAAATATAAAACTGTCTGTTCTGGAAGACACAAAAGAGGCGGATGAGAAGATCAAACCAAATAAGGCTCCGGGCCCAGAAGAGATATCGTCAGAAGTTGTGAAAAAGCTGATTGTAGAAAACACCCACATTATAAGAGATATAATGAATGAAAAAAGACACGGTATCTGGAAAAGTCATGGGAAGTTTCTGGGAGGCATTGTCCAAACAAGGTATTGCACTGACCACACATATCAGAACAACTAATGAGAAAAATGGTGGAGGTGTGCGACAAATACTTCCCTCCGAGAAAACAGCAACACAGACATGAACCAGGGTACTGGTGGTGATCGAAAATAGCCAGAAATGAAAACAATGCAACATGCAATGCAACGTGGACAAAATGTAAAGCTACCGACGAAGAAAAATAACGTTAAGGGAAAGCTATGAAAATGCAAAAATAAACTAAAATAGGAAATTAAAGAGAACAAAAAAGGAAGCATGACATAGAGGGCACTCCTTCAGTAACGCAAAGAGATCATCTGGGGAAAAGCCTACAAAATAGTCATGGACAAACTGAAACTAAGACCAAAAACATCATTATCTGAAGAATACATAAAATCACAAATGAAGAAACTCTTTCCAGACTATCCTAACTGCCAGTGGTTAATAATCCCTTGCCCAGAAGAAAATATAAAACTGTTTGATCTGGAGGACACAAAATAGGCGGCTGAGAAAATCAAGCCAAATAAGACGACATATAGCCGGAAGTTGTGAAAAAGTTGATTGTAGATAACACCCACATTATGAGGGATATAATGAATGAATACTTGATAAAAAGTACCTTCTTTCAAATATGGAAAATTGTCAAAATCGTGCTAATAGAAAAACCAATGAAGATATGGCGCAGTCAGAAAAGTGCGAAATACAGTAAGTGCCATAAAAGGAGAGCAAGAAAACTCAAGAGTTCTGCGCTATGGTTTTACTGGACATTCAGAATGCCCCTTTGGCAAAAGGTCATGCAAGCCAACCGACATAAAGTTACCCAATATGGGAACAAGCACCAAATCACCACAGGAGATCCACAAGAATCAGTAATGGTCTAACGCTCCGGGACTTCTTCTATAATAAGGTACGTGAGACACACATGAAGCGGCAGTTAGAATTAGCAGTTTACAGTCGGCACTAAGGCCAAATCGATAATTATTGGACTGGAAGAAAAGTCTGAACGCGCTCTTAAAATTGACATGTGAAATTAAAGGAGATCGGTGTGTGAATAGCCTCGCAAAAAACTGAACTGGTCCTGTGGTTCTGCTGCAGGGCAGAAGAAAGGACCCCAGAATACAAACAGAGCACGCGTGTGATATAAGACATTTTCTACCAAAGTTCATAAGTGGTGGTAAGAAGAATATTTGCATCATCGGCAAGCTAACTCAAATAGCTT
This sequence comes from Pissodes strobi, assembly GCA_016904865.1. Classification (NCBI taxonomy): domain Eukaryota; kingdom Metazoa; phylum Arthropoda; class Insecta; order Coleoptera; family Curculionidae; genus Pissodes; species Pissodes strobi. The sequence goes on along the minus strand of MU191289.1, from coordinate 4,598 downwards.
TGCATCACGGTTTGATGCAAAAATGTTGATTTTATATGAACGCACTATGTTGTGTTGCTTTCCGGAAAAACTATCCGCCTTACCGTACCGACAACGGTTCAAATAAAATAAAAGGCCAAAACTGATTTTGAACCTTCTAATGGTAAACAGACTTATTATGACATTTTTGTTACCCTTACTTCAAGCCACCTTTTTTTTGTCACAAATTTGCTGTAGGTGTTTAATTAATGACAGAGGTGGAGGGCGTACACGGCACAAGCTGCAGAATATATTTTAAGGTCCTTTCGCGTAAAAAGTATATATTAGGATTAAAACACTTGATGGCTTTAACATCCTCCCACCTGAGTCACGATAACATAAGTGAGTGACTCACAAAAACAAAGTAAGACGTCCTAGTTTACTTAGCATAAAACCATTATTGCGCCAAAGCGCCATCAAACCTAAAACTACCTTAAATTAAACAAGACAAAAATACCCGTTACAAATATTTTCTCGGCACTCTACTTTCTCGTCCACTACGTGTCACCCGAGAACTAGGCAAGGGTACTCTGTCTATTAAACACATTCTCGGTACCGACAAAATTTGTACCATTGTCACTATAGATAGTCTTTGGCCGACCGCGACGCGCTATAAAGCGTCTAAGCGCTTGCATAAAACTCGCGGTGGATAATCCCGTGCACAATTCTAAATGTACGGCACGGTAAACGGCACAGGTAAAGAGACACACCCATACTTTTTCCCCATTTTTAAGAAACAGAGGCCCCGCAAAATCCACCCCCGTTATCTCGAATGTAGCAGCATCGCGTACTCGGTTCAATGGAAGATAAACCTACCACAAATGCTTTACTTTTTTGTCACTTACAAACTACACAACTTGAAATAGCCAATTTGATAGCCCGTCGCCCTCCAAGAACCCAATAGTTTTCGCGTATAATACCCATTAGTCCTTGTGTACCCACATGTAAATATTTGACATGCTGCTCAAAAATATGCCTAACCACCAGAAAATGCTTCGCAGGCACAACTACAGGAAACCGGAATTGCTCAGCATCTTCTCGGTTATTGACTCTCGTGCGTAAACGAATTAAGCCTCGCTTGTCTTCAAAAGGACTTAAATTACATAAGCGATGGTCATTTTCACCTTTAAAACACTCCTGTTGTATTACCTTTAAAATATGAACCTCCGCTCTCCCGAGTTCTTCTACAGAAAGCTCCACTTGCAACCTTGATGGCGGATTTCTAATATTATGCAGGAACCTGAAAAACCACCCAACCATCCGCAAAGTCTTGGTGAACTGGGAGAAATATGAAAAATGCCAATCTTCCAAAGAAAAATCGGAATTAATAAGCGTAATAACAGATTTCTTCTTTTCCTTTTGAATCTCTTCCTCATCGCATACAATAGCAACTTGCGGCCACAACTTTGGCTCTTCATATAACCAACTCGGACCCTCCCACCATCTGGACTTACACAACTGTTTCGGAGAACAACCGCGGGAAGGAAGGTCCGCAGGGTTTAAAACTCCAGGGACAAAATGCCAATCTTCACTACAAGTGTGAGTTACAATTTCCTTCACCCGGTTACCCACAAATGTCCCCCCCAATTTTCCCTACGACGTACCCAACCCAAAACGGTAGAAGAATCACTCCAAAAATAAAACTGTACCTCCTGATCAAAATTGAGCTCTTCCTTTAAAGAAGCAAATACACTTGTTCCAATCAGAGCAGCTTAAAGTTCCAAACGCGGTATACAGGCCTTTTTCAACGGGGCTAGCCTAGACTAGCTGCCAGCAAACGGATAAAAATCTTTCCCTCGAAAACTCCTCTAAAAAATAAAACCGCAGCATAAGAGTCTTTACTCGCATCGCAAAAAACATGAAGACTCCCGCTGTAAAAATCGTCTCTGTGAATCCACCGAGGTATTCTAATCTCTGGCAAAAAAATATAACTGATTCAACCAACGACGAAACTCATTTTCTATCTCGGAATCCACTGGGGCATCCCAAAGTAATTTGGAGCAGCAGCTTTGGCAACAAGGTAGCTGGTGCTGTGAAACCTATTGGATCGAATATCCTTTGTGCAAATGAAAGCATTACTCTCTTACTTATGGGCATGTCCGCAAGTTCATTCACGCCTTTCAAACATGCTTCATTCACCCTCAAAGTATCCTCACATTTATCCCACAGAATTCCCAGAACCGCAGTAAGAGGTAGAGTATCAGAAATATCACACACCTGACCCGAAAACTCCCACCCTCTTAAGTCAAACTTTGCTTCATTCATAAGAACAGTTGACTCTTTAATGAACACTTGTAGTCTGTCGTCATTCCATACACTTGTGACACAATTGTCGACGTAAAAACTCTTCAATAGCAGCAAAATGCTCTCCTCGATATATGGTGTACTCTTACTAGCACATTTCTTTAATGACTCTAAAAGATGATATTCAATGGTTGCCCCTAACAAAAACGGACTACTGCTTACACCAAATACCACAGGCCTGTGTTGAAAAATCTTTTCCCGACCTTCGGGATCAACCCATAAAAAGCGCAAAAAATTTCTGTCAGTCTCGTTGACACTGATTTGCAGAAATGCCTTCCGAATATCTGACACTACACCCAATTTGTTTAACTTAAACCTCATCAAAATCATCTGAATTAACTCTATGATGTTAGGACCCTTATCCAGACATTGGTTGAGTGAGGGCTTATCCTTTTCTTTCGCAGACGCATCAAAAACAGGTCTGATCCTGGTCGTACTGCCCTCCTTAACGACCGGTCGATGCGGGAAATAGTGGACATCCGCCATCGCAGGTATCTCCTCAGGTACCTCCTCGATTATATTTTCAGTCAACCACTCCTGGAAAACTTGATCATACTCTTTCATTAGACCATCTCTCTTCAACTTGCAAACCGTATTCTGTAACCTAATTTTAGCAACATTATATAAGCTGGGCAGGGGAGGATGACCCTCCAGCCAACAGAAAACTGTTTTAGTTGCCAAGGCTACATCTTCCTGGGATTTCTTTTCGACTGGATCTTTGATGCCCAGAATGTCGATTTCCCAGAGCTGGGACAACGACGCATCTTTGCAGAAAAGAGCAATGTCGACCATGGCGGTACTGCAGGGCTGCGACAGAGGAATTTTACCCATCATGGTCCAACCCAAAAACGTCTCAACGGTCACAAGCCCGCAAGACAGTACATGCCTTCTGCCTGTATATAAAACACCAGCTATATCGGAACCTATTAAAATATCAATTTTTCCACTTTCACTTGTACCGATAGACAGGTCAGCCAATTTAACCCCAATCGCATTCAGCTCCTTGACCCAATCACCATAAAACACTGGTGGAATGTCCGCACAGATGACTGGCGGCGCCAAAACCTCTACGGATAAACTGAAATTGCCATTACGTATTTTGATGTCATAGCATTCATGATGTTGTTCAGACAATGAACCCCCAAACAAACAGTGTATTATCTTCTCACGACGCTTAGACACGAGACACAAAAAACTTGCCGTAGATTGCAAAATATGAGACTTCTTTGAACCAGTGTCAATCAAAGCTCTTACAACACGACTACCCCTAACACCTTCTAACCGTATTCTCAAAGTTTGCATAAAAACGTGGCTAGTCGCTCGATTAACACTTACTACTTCGTTGGAAACTAAATTATCGCCCAATTTGGCGGACTTGGTTCTGCGGTAGATTTGCCATCAAGGGAAAATGTGACTTACCACAAATAACGCATTTTATACGTGCCCTACATAATCTGGCTTGATGTCCTATCTTTAAGCAGCAAAAACATTTTAGAATTAACATTGACAAGGCCCGCAGCTGTGGGTACCCCTTGTTCTAAAGATTCAAATTTACGCCTAGTTACTTTACCTCCGCGCCCAGACTCCCTTTGCCCGACTAAAGGCATCAAACCGAACCCCTCCGAAGCTAATTTTATGCGCTGATCATTTTCTACCTCATTTTGCAAAAAAGACATAAGGCCATTTAACTTCTCTTCAATTGTTGGATGTACAGAACCCCCCAAGCTATTTTGCGACGATCTAAATTCAGAACTATTAGGCGAACGCTGCCAAACACGTAGCAAATCTTCCGGTAAGCATGATTCTATCAGGGGAAAAAGCATAGCTGCGCATTTTTCTGATTTTATACCTAGAGTCTCTTAAGCACGCAACTGTGTCTCTAACCTATCATAGAGCACTGCAAGATCCAACTTATTTGGGGAAATTGTATTATTTAGAATTAATTTAAGAAGCTCACGAATATATACTTCAATTTGCAAATCTTCCCGTCCAAAGCGAGAAGTTAAACATAAGTGAAGAGTGGTGGCTGTGTGCATGTATGAATCATACCAAATGAAACACTTTGTATTCCATGCAAAATTTAATCCAAAAGGACTTCTTATAAAAGCATATCAGAGCGCTTTCGGCCTAAGCCATCATCAGTGTTACTTGTCATTGGACCTGAAGAACATATCGACGAAGAGTAAACAAACAACACCAACAAACAATGGTCAAATCACAATTAAAAAGTCAAAAGTCACATTTTAAAAGGCAACATAATTTTAAAAAGGACAATG
>JAEQML010055078.1:0-36752 GCA_016904865.1 Pissodes strobi | reverse complement strand
CATGAGAGTGATTTTTCAAGGCCACGTGATGACACGGTTTATGTTTTCGTCTCGCGTTACGGAATTTTCGTATCGTTGATTAGACGACTAACCCAAACTAACCAAATCTTTCAAAATTGATTATACCGTATGGGCACCGACACCGGTTCAAATTACTACAATAAGTTGAGCATTCCATTATCGTTATACACATGTATTTATATCGAACAAATAGCAAGCAAAATCCCATTCTTTCTAAAAAAAAACCGACACGTAGACGATTTTTCCGCTCTTGTCGCCTCCTTCACCTAATTTTATTACTATATCTCTTCGTTGATCCGACTATAGATTTTACCTAGTTGCCTTTGTATTTTACATTGCTTCGTATATATTTCCACCGAAGTCCAAATAAAATATTAAAATACAAATAAAATTAAAGATTTTCACAAATACGACTCTGTTCTGAATAATCTGCCTACACACGACCGACTGATTAAACAAAAACGCTCCACATGCTGCCAACAATCTGCGGATTTTCGGCGGCTGGCTGAAAATATTTGGGGGAGTGGAGCTACTAGTTTATGTATACTTTGATAATAGTGCAATGCACTACATGTGATTTTTTAATTGATTAATATCTACTCATCTGTGTTTAGGTTAAAATAATTTTTTAGCCTAACACTAGAAGAATTGATACTGTCACGACTAACAACCATCCGAACGTTTTTGTGCTACCCTATAGAACTAGCCGCCGCCGCCGCCGCGCCGTGCCCCTCGCTTCTTTGTCTGTATGACTCATCGCCCGGCCGGTCGCGAAGTTTCAGGATCGCTGGACTGGAATTATCTCGATGACCTCGTCGAGATCATATAGAGTGGCCTCGGAATACTTCCCGAATATTCGTGATAGATTTGAGATTATATATAAGCAGACCTAAGTCGGTTAGTTAGTTCAGTTCAGTTAATCATTGAGTGTTGAATAGATATTAGTGGTAAAGTTATAAGAGTAGTATAGAGTGTTAAATTGTATACAGTGGTAGTGAATAAAGAGAGTATTAGTTGAAAATAAGCAAAGTTGTAATTCTGTTAAGAACCCACGGGAAAAACGTAACAATACTAAACGCGGAGCTCAGTTTTTAATTGTAGTTTCGGCTAGCATAGCTAAACAAGCCAAAGAAACGGATATATCAGTTAGCTGTAAAATATATCTCAGGACTTATATAAAGAAATTATAGTTTATTTAAAAAGTGTTGCATCGAATATTTAATAATAACACATATTACTTAATTATCTACTTTGCATCACTATATCATATATGAATTATTTTTTACGTAAAATACATTGTTTTAAAAACTTTCGAACAATTTTCCGTTCAATCAGTTTTTCGTTGGAGGAATTTACTTTTGACTAATTTTTTCTCGAAGAACAGTTTTCGGAACTCCTTTCCACAGCTTGCATCAGCCGTGGGTGGTATTTTTGGAGCTCAGTTACTCATTATATAAAGTCAATTCCAAAATTCGCAGATTTATGTATGGTTTCAGGTTTCAGAGTTATAACTACCCCTGTTTGCATTCATCTCTCAAAATGGATTTACTAATTCATCCAAGTTACATCATGAAAGAACATTATCAACTAGGTCCATTATTCGTTAACTAGATTACTGAATACGATCGGTAAGCCCAAGTTGTCACTGCAAGTTAAGTTTACCAAAGTTACAATTCCCATAATAATCACTAACTGCAGGATTTTGCATATATGATTTTTGCATATTTTTGTGTTTTTGAGGAAGAAACGCATATTTTAAGTAATATTGCATATGCAAGCATGTTTTGGGATTTATGTGATATTTTCTTATATTTTATGGTCCTCCGCCGCTTCGCCTGATCGGTGCGACGCGACGCCTCAACACCTGAACTCGATTTGGATTGGGATTTCCTTAAGAGGGCAATAAAAAGAGTAATAAAGTACATAAAACAATAAACTATTGTTCTATTGAGAAATTGCATTAGTCTGTGCATTTTTTGGCCAGACGTTTTATCTAGAATTTCTTTACCTACATCTTACTATTTATTTATTCAAATTTGTTACAGTTTACCAGTATTGTTGAGGTTGTCGTTTACCATAGCCGCCGTTCGTATTGTACGCCCACACAAAGTAAAAGTGAAAACGAAAGTGGTGGTTATGTCCGAAATACGATGTACTTTTGGAGAAGACTATATGTACGTTGCTGTCGACGAAACAACTGATTCGTGTGGTCGTTACATAGTTAATTTTATGATCAGAAAACCCACAGAAAAAGAACCTGGAAAAGCTTATCTCGTAGCTGAAAAAAAAAAACGAACAACCTTACAGTTACCCGTTTTATTGCAGAAATATTAACATACTTTTTTTGCCGAATTCCGTTCCTGTAGATAAAATTCTTGTCCTGTTGTCCGATATGGTAAAGGTTTACTGTCTTTACCAGACAGAATTTAAAAATATTTTATGAAAATTTAATTCATGTAACTTGCCTAACTCATGGACTAGATAGGGTTGCGGAAATTATTAGAGGTCCCTTTCTGTTGAGCAATGATCTAATAGCAAATATGAAAAAAAATATTCATAAAAACCTCATTAAGAGTGCAGTTTTATAAGGCGAATTTGCCTGAAGTACCGTTACCACCTGAGAGTGTCGTAACCAGATGGATACCTCGAATCGTGAGGCAATATTTCATGCCGATAATTTCCAAAAATTGAAACACTTAATTTCACAAATACCTGATGATTCACAGTGCAAAGAAATATTATAAAGTGGAACAACAGTTAATGTATACTAAGTGTAACTATGTATTTCTAGCAAACAGTATTTTGCAGTCGATGAATATAATATAAACATGAGTACAAAATTGCAAACAAATACAGTAGTGGTAGAATTAGAAAGTTTAAGAGAAAAAACACAGATTTCAAGGTTTCAAGGCAGATCGTAAACATAATGTCCGGGAAAACTTTAAATAATTTGGCTATTGACCCTGCTTTGGTTCCAAAATTAAATTTTGCCCTAGATGTAGGAAGATCGTTTTCTTTGTACAAACATGTCCTTAATGATAGACGCCACAATTTTTTAGTTCAAAACCTTCAAGCGCAAGTAATAACTAGTGTGTTTTATAAATTTTAACATTAATATTAATATAAGTTTGGTATAAATTGATATAGGAAACTGTATTTGTGATTTCATAAAGTATATACAACTTTAATTTATTTTTATTCAATACTGAATCCCCTAATTTAGTGAAAATTTAATTTAGAAAATCAAAATTTGGTTATTCTAGCTAGCACTTCATATTAACTGTCTATTTATATATTTTTGCACATATCCTGCACATTTAAAAAAATGTGCATATAAATGCGTATATTTTTAAGGTTTTTTGGTTGCATATAATCCGGTCTGTGCTCGATGCTACAACGCCGTATACTTAAAGCTAAAAAGCCCTATAAATTCTATATCACCGCCACTGGTTTATTTTCGATTTATATCGCCCAATAGTCGGGAAAACTGACTCCAAACATCCGACAGATACGGTCGTTAAATAACGGAAATGGTCCCAGTTATTTGATATCTTTGTAAAGAAAACTTTTATTATTTTGTCACAAGAATAATTTGCTGCAAAATTATTTATAAAAGTCAAAATTAATAGCTCGAAAATTGTGAGCATATTTCTGTTACATAAGATCTGATTGTTTGCTCAACGCACACATTCAGCATTTTAACGCACAAGACTAGACAAAGCATTAAAATTTGATGACACGTTAAAAAATAAAATTCTAAAAATTAAAATAGACCGTTCAGTGCACACTTGAAATTAGAAAACATATTCCGTACAAAAGTTGTTTGATTTCATCTGTTTTTACACATAATTTTGTTTTCATTTATACATGGTATTTCAAAAAAGCAAAGCACATACCAACTTTGTTTTGTGAAATGTAATATATCACAATTTTAATGATTTTGAATTTTCTATTAAATTTTGCATATTTTTTATAATATATCATGTATCAAAACTTAACGGTTTCCGAAATATGTATTGAAAGTTTTAGAATTACGAAATACTATGATTTTTTCGACATTACCTATTTAGGTACCTGCTGTGCTACCTGGAGATTTAGAACGTTTACATTGCAAATGTCCTGACATTGTTGTTTGATGCTCTCGTGTTTTTGTAGCGTTATTATAAATCTTACGTATAATTTGACAATTTTTTTCTTGACTTACCAAATTGTAACTTTGTCCATAAAAAAGAAAACGCTTTTTATTGGGCCATTTTTATTTTCAAATTATTATTGTTTAGATGTGAACAAACAAACATTAAACTGCTTAAGTTTCTCAGCTTCTTTAGGGTGAGTAAATAGGATCTGAGAGATTTTACATCTTTGGTCTTGGAACTAAAGTGATCCAGTTCATAATTTGTTGGCTTAACATTCTGAATGAACGCAAACCAATTCTGCATATATTTGAAGAAAGTAAGCCTCTTATTTATCATGAAAATTATTAATTCTAAAAATTTTAATATAATTCTGCCGAACTTATTTTTCCTTAAATTGCAGCGTGTTGAGCAGTACCTACTGTCATTTTGGAGAGTAGCATAACCGTTTTGCTTATATATTTTAAAAGCTCTTTATCGACCAGACCATCTGCCGATGTAACAATGGGAATTATTATAAAGTCTCTGTCAAGTTCATAAATTAAATACCTGGATCTCGTTGGTAAGTTTCTGATATTTTGTAAGATTTTCGTTTAAAAAAATCGTAATATTTTTTATGCTTACATGTTTTCTACTCTTTTACAGCACGAAAAATATCAGGTTTATTGTGTATCACCGTGCTGTATGTTCTAATGCCATTGTCACCGCGAGGAAACACTCGAACCGAATAACCTTGAGGTCATGTGGCTCAAGTTCACCGCCAAGGGATTAACGAAATTCCTATGCTGTCTCTATCGCCATCCGAGAGATAGAGCCAAGAAAAACTTTTTACAACACTAGCTACCAATTTTGATTCAATACAGGTCGATCACCCCAATTTAGAAATAATCGTTCTGGGAGATTTCAATGACCACAACACCAACTGGTTCAAGCATCACAACGAGACCGACAACGAAGGAATATAACTAAGGTGCCACCAGCTGTGGACTTTATTCAACTTGTAGACGAACCAACACGGATCTCAGAGGGGTGAATTTGCAGTCCTCCTAGATCTCTTTCTAACCAAAAAACCTGACCAGTACACGATTACAGTTGGTCCGCCATTAGGTACCTCCGACCACACTTATTATAACGGTTTGTGAACTGCCAGTCCTACAGAAAGACCGCTATTGCCTCGTAAAATCTGACATTACAATTGTGCAAACTGGAATCATCTAAGCGAGTTCTAACTAGATTTTCCTTGGCTCGACGTCTGCTTTGGCACTAACGACCCGTGCGTCAGTCTGCTGCAAAGAGATTACGCAAGTAATCTCAGGAATAGAAGCATATATCTCAAATTCCATCAAATTACCGTCAAAAGAGAAGCCCTGGTTCGACAGAAGATGCGAAAGAGCTATAGGTAGGAAAAGCAAAACTACAAGTACTGGCAGCAAAATCAGACCACTGAAAATCGCAATTATTTTGCCGAAGCGAGAAACGAATGCGAACGTGTGACTGACGAAACTGTGGACAAACATAATCAAAGGATCAGGAATAAATGTTTGCAATGCCCAAGTGGATCCAGGAATTTCTGGTCGGTAGCAAAGGCACTAAGTATAAACTTTAGAAAAACGTCTCTCCCACCTTTGACAGACGAACGCGGCATCACAGCGACTACAGCCAAGGAAAAAGCAAACATGCTCGCCAAAATGTTTTCAACGCACTATACTTTAAACGTCTCCCAAGGCAAGGCTCTCCCCACAATATCGAACATCAACACTAACTTGGCAGAAGTTAAGTTTGATCACCGTGATATTCGTAAAATCCTCAAAGAACTAGATAGATACGAAAAAGGCATCAGGACCGGACGGAATACCTGCCATCTTGTTAAAGAACTGCGCCAACGAACTAACACCCATTTTATCCAGACCTTTTTCTCTGCCAACCAAAAAGGGATTTACCCATCTTCTTGGAAAGTCGCTCGAGTGCAACCTGTTCCAAAAAAGGCAATAAAACCACGTCCTCAAACTATCGCCCAATTGCCTTGCTTCCAATAAGAACGTGTAGTCAATCAGCAACTACTCAAGTGCCTTGAGACCCAACAGATAAATTAGCGATAATCAATACGGCTTTCGCAAAGAGAGATCGAGAGGAGATATATTGGCCTATGTCACTCATATATGAAGTATGGCAATTGAAAACTACGGTGAATCTCGAGCGATTGCGTTGGATATTTCGAAAGCATTCGACAGAGTTCGTCATGACGGATTACTCAACAAACTGCCGCCCTTCAGACTGTCAGCCTCTCTCGGCTCAGACACATTCACCATTAACGCAGGCGTGCCCCAGGGCGCAATACTCTCACCAACTCTGTTCCTCATCTATATTGATGACCTGCTGACCGAAACAATAATCCTGTTTACAGTTGTGCAGAGGACTGCACCCTTGTCTCCCAATTTAGATCAAAAAAACCTTGACCGAAGGAAATTTGATCCAGTTTAATACAGCAAACACCCAAGCGGCCACGTTTACCAAGAAAGCCAATAAGGCGGGCCCTGATATAATTATAGCAGGATCGACCATTCCTTCATCCTCGTCAATTTGACTAATGGGTGTCTCGGTAAACATCAATATGTCATGACGACGTTGCTAACATCGCAAAAACAGTCTCGCAGCAGCTTGGTGCGCTATTTCGCAACAAAATACTGCATACACCGCAGCAGCTGCTCTTGCTCTACAAAACGCAAAAAAGACCGTGCTTAGAATATATGCTCGGTGACGAACCGAAGCATACCCTAAAGCTGCTGGATTCCATTCAGAAGAGCTGTGCGTCTCGTCGTTGATCCGGAGTTGACCCGGGATATGGATAGTCTGGAACACCGCAGACATATGACCGAGATATCCCTGTTTTACATTTATTTTCACGGCAGATGTTCCCAGGATTTGACCCGCCCCAGCAACGCGTGTTAGACAGTCCCGGCAGGAGCGCACCCGTTCGATCTACTTCTGGAAACACCTAGAACATCGCTTTACAAGGACTCCTTTGCCTGGCGCGCTGCATCGCTGTGGAACTCACCCCGAAGACATCTGTTTCCCTCAAATTACAACCTGCGCCTCTGCCGTAAAAATTTACTTATACCCTTTTCGTCCTAGATACATAAATAACTATTATTTAAACACAACATGAAACTACAGGGACATTAATTTATAATAAAGTAAATAAATAATTATATTGGCCTTCACTCTACCTCAGTTAATACTGAAACCATCTTACTAAACTCCGTATTAGATATTTTATTCTTTACACATTTATATTTATAAAACTTATTGTCAAGTAAAGTTTATATTTTCAGTATAAACTGATATATAGGGAGGCCAACTTACACTAGAAACTTTTACTTATAAACAAATCTTATGCCAAGCACGGCACACTTGCAATACAAGAATGGTAATCTTTGCTAAATTTTACAAAATATTGCAATTTCTCACTTTCTTTACTTCAAATCGACAAAATATAAAATGTAAATATTTTAAAAAGTTTCTTGCATAGAATAGCTCCGGAATCCTAAGGAGTAAGGAGGTTATGTTCTTTGTAACGTTTAAATGAATAAACCGATGACAAAGACAAACCTATGTGAATTTTCATCAGATAGAAAGAGAACAAAGCGACAGCAATCCATAGCAAGACCACAGCTTATTCAATAACCAGTTTCACGGTCTCGTGATTTTCCAGGCTATGTAATGACACGAAGCGAACTGAATTTAAAATGAATATTCGTTCCAAAATCCACGACAAATTCGTCCCAAGCTACGGCTATTGCCCTAAAAAAATCCGAAATATCGGATGTTTTTACAATTTTTCCAATTAAAATCGTTTTCAAACGGATTTTAGCGAGGGGTAAACCGCTGGTGTAATCTGGTGTACAGATGTTGTGTCATCACGTGTAATCTACGTGTAATCATGTGAAATCTTGAAATCTATGTGTAGTCATGTGAAATCTGCATGTACTTATGTGTAATCCGTGTGTAATCAACTAATAATCTAGGGTAATCCGTGAAATCTTGGAGTGTAATCCTGTGTAATCCGTGAAATAGTAGGGAAGTCCGTGTAATCCTTATGGTATTTGTGTACAATTATTTAACATGCGCATGCGCAATAACTATGTATAATTCACAAGGTACATGTCACAACGTCGCAACTACCCGTTCGATGTCCTAAACAGTGTTGCCAATTGCTAGATAATTATCGGAATTTGCCATAATTTTTGCTTGACCCCGATAATCGATAATTGCCCACTATCCAATGCTTAATCTACCATAATTTTTTAACAGTAATATATACAAGAAGCCATATTTGGAGAAAAATTTTAATGGTAATAATAATAATAATAATAATAATAATAATAATAATAATAAGCTCTTTATTTCCAACAGGCAAATACCCAATTACAGGAAATTTCCATACAAATTCACAAAAATATTATTAGATTGTTACACAAAGAAAAATAATAAAATATACCTAATATAAATAATAGTAATAATCAAAATAAACTAACAAATTAAATTAAGACTAAAAATAAGGAATGCAGAGGAACAAAACCGATCATGAACCTTACGAATAACGCAAAGAAAGATAGGAAACTAAAAAAACAAATGAATCCAAAATAAGAAGTGATAAAGAAGTAAGGAATGAAAACAAGGGAAATGCAGATGAAAAATGAAGATGAAGAATGTGGAGATACAGTTAAGGTGGAAAATCAGACGCCTCACGCAGATATTTCAGGACGTTAGACAAGCTGCTGGTATGCAAATGATCGGCGTTTGATACAAGGTTGAAATTTTTGCACATGTTATAAATGCGGCTCTGGTATGGAATATTAGATCTCTCCAATCTCATACTGAACGCAGGTTGTTGTCTAGCTCCTAAACGCGGTACATGAAATGGTATATTTTCCAACCCGGACACCATACAAGTGATCCATAATCCAGCCTTGTTCTAACGAAGGAGTAATAAAGCAATTTAATGACAAAGATGTTGGTAAAATTTGTACAGGGTAATCTCGAATATTTTGGAGAAGTTACATAAGATGGAGATAAGACGATAATTCTCAATAACTCTTCGATCGCCCTTCTTATGAATGGGACAGACTCTTACAACCTTCCAGGTTTCGGGAAATATGCCCAGTTCCAGGATCAGATTGAAGATATGATACAGTGGCTCGCATAAAACGATGGAACAGTCTCTAACAATGAAGTGGGGGTCAGAGGTGATCTTGTTTTAAAGTTTTTTTGCTTGCTGCAACTATATCATCAATAGTTATTGGTGAAATGTCGATGCTATCGGAATACTGCATTAACGGATCAATATTTGCAGGCTGGTGGAAGCCTTTGTACACACTTTGAAAATAGTTGGAAAAAGCCGAAACGACACATTGGTGTCCGTGGTAAGAGTGATAATATTGGTATTTTCTGGTATTTTTGGTATTATTTGTCAAATATGGTATGTTAGTGTACACATTCTAGTCAGCGGTTAACCCCTCGTGAAGACCCTAAGGAAGTTAGGGTTCCACTGAATATTAAAATTGTTGTGGAGAAATACTACGCTGTTATATATGATAATCAGTGGTACCTAGGAAGAGTAATTGAAGAAGTCATTAGCGAATATTTTAAATTAAAATTTTTAAATCTAAATTAGGACAATTTATTTGGCCCAGATCAGACGACGACGTCGACATTGTTCATTTTAATTATATATTTTATGGCCCTATATCTAGATTTGGTTGGAAACGCTCCCTTTCAAATTACCAAAAGTGGCCTGTTACAAATTCAAAGACATTATACACAAAAATTAAATACGTAACTTAACAGGTACTACCTCACTCCGTTTTCTTCCCAATTAATATTTTTTTTTATTTCCGTATGTGTAAAACGGAAAAAAAGCATATTATTTCTACTTCGTGAAGATTCATAATATTATTATGTGCAAATATTTATGGAAGTCTTGACTTAAATTGTGTTTTGGTTCTTTGGCATAGATACCATCATTTTAGCAACTGTGTGCTACATAAGTTTTAGTTTAGTTACGTTTTTTTTGTTAATAAGTTGACATTAGAATAATTTGAAGCTGTTATTTCTTAAGCTATTAATTGAATTAAACTGCTTAAGTTAGCTAGTTACTTATCTCACCAAAGAATTTATGTTACTTTTGATAATATTTGTTGTATGATTTAATTTCTTTGATTTTCATTTTAATTAAAGACATGGAAATAACTTAGAACTGCTCCTTTTTTAAACGAATAGTTGTTATAATTCACTAAATACGTATATTCACATAAGTGTGAAGTCTGTGAATTCATATGTGTAATCTGTGTAATCCAGTGTAATCATGTGAAATCATATGTGAATTCTGTGTAATCTTGTAAAGCATGTGTAATCTGAGGTGAAGTCTGTATAGTCTCTGGTATTTTAAATTAAACGAACTGTCAAAAGTATTATTCAGATGCCCAGACGTTTAGAGAAATATTAAATCAAGGCCCTCTTCTAAAATTTTCATTTGACTTTCCCAAATCAAAGGATGCAGGCGCAAGATGAGTAGCTGGTTATTGAATAAGCTGTGGCAAGACTCTGGCCGGTATTTCTATTTCTATCTTCCGAATTATTCATTCGGAAATCCGATTATATCCGAAAAAACTTACAAAATCGGATTTGAAGAGTTTTTCTATTATAGACAAAAAATGTCTTCTCTATAGTGTTACAAAGTTCGCCTGCTGTCCTTATTACAAGCAAAGCGTCTGACCACTGGACTACTAGACCTGCTGAAAGCAAATCACTGGACTGTAAAATGATATGTTTCGTTCCAACTCGACTGGCTCGATGGTAGAAATTTTACACTATCCGTTGCGGCTTTAGTTGGCATGCATCAAGTGTCATTCTCTTATAGACATTCGGTTAGGAATTTTATTTACGTTAGTAAAAAGTTATCTACTTTATGATATTCTTGATTCCCTATGATATTGATACTGAACAAAAATGTTAATACTTTAGGGCAATTGGCACTCATTTTAGGGTATGAATATTTCGCAAAATTTTCAGATATTTATAACTTTATATCATCTAAAATTTACCATTCGGATTAGAGTGGTTAATTGTTAATACACTTTGAAAACTTCCCGAACCAAACATTAAATTGCGCATGTACTGGGTTATCCAACGAGGACTAGACCAGGCGATTTTTTGACTTTCCCTGTACTTTTATAAAAAAAAACTGAAATAGCCATCTTATGTAATTTTCTCCCGCGAATTCGGATATGTTCAGCCCAAAACAATTGAACATCAAATAAAAGTGCTAGGGGTCACTTTAATATATTTTTAAATGGAACACCCTGTATATTACTACATTTTTGGACTCTCTAGAAAAATCAACACATTTTGTGTATAATATCCTATATCTAGCTTTAGCTGTTTACCAAATATTGACAGTTGAAAGTCGGGCATTTTGACACTTTGACAGGCTCTAAAATATAAACCGCACGAGATCAAAGAAAACCGTTTGCACATTCCTATCTTGGGTTTTCATAAGCTATGGAATGATAGTAACCTTGAATTTAACCGGAGGTTTAAAAATTCCGGTTAATTTTATCCGCGTAAATAATGCGAGGGTCTTAATAGCCATTAAATGTGAGTTGCATACACTATTTTTTCTATGACCAGTCAATAATGAAAAATAATCTTTAATTTTTAAACTTACTAAGTAAATTGTCTATGAACTGTCAAAACTGATAAATTTTAAATCTGTCATGATCATGGCTGTCTTTAATATTGACCGACTATCACCGTGATGTTGTTTTTTAATTGGTTAAAAGCTAGTTTAGTAATGATACTTCAGTATCGTACTGCACTTCATTACGATACTGGCAGTAAATGTTCAATAAATCAATAAAATTGAAGTAGAGGAGTAGAAAAAATAATATTTTTCTTCTGTGTGTTAGGCAATATTCATATTTAGTACAAATAGTTTGTGAGCTTTACATTATTTTCTAATTAATAGTTTGCCATGGTTATCGTTAAAAATACTCCTAAAGTGCCTTTTACCAGTTACTTTATTATAACTTAGTTAATGTAATATTGTCGAACATTTAACCCAAATAGTTGCTTCATTATAAATTCGATTATGAATTATTGCAATTTTAAGGGGATGCTTTAATGGTTAGTTCGTATTTGCAGTATTCTGTAACAGTCTCGTGGTTATCACCCCCCTGTCCCATTAATCTTAGCGTAAGCCAAAAAGTATTGCCTTCCATTTATTTATATGATCGTAAAAGTTCAACGGTCATGAAATAACTGACCTCACTGGCATTATCAAGTTCCTGGAAAGGTATTAGAATATTTAATCACTTGAACTTTTAAGAAATTCTTTTGAAATCATTTATTAGAAATAGACATTAATGTATTACAAAAAGAGTATCATATATGTAAAAATTGTGAAACAATTCCCACACATATTGAAGTGAGCATACAGCTATCTGACACCAAGAGACTATCTTGATCAATTCAATAAAGTCACCGGCATTATCCACGAGGAATTTTGTACAAAATAGAAAAACGCAGTTAATAAAATCCTTTTTACAAGTATACACACACTAAAGGGGCATCGGAACAGAAGAGATACAAAGATGATTAAATTAGAGAAATGTTACGCCTTGCTGAGTACTATAACGTCACGTTTCCAAATTTAAAAAAATCCGATTACTTCCCAAGATATTTGGGAAAAACCAAATTTTCCCGATTTCGTTTTTATTTTTTCCGAGTTTATTTGAAAAGATATGATAATGCAAATTTCACATTCCCATTGCTACTTTTCCTGCTCATCAAGTTGATGTTATTAGATTTTCAATCTGACGTTTCTTAGCAACCATCATCAACTTTGTTTTTTCAAATAGTCGAAAAAATTTGTTTTGTTCCTAAAAACTCTAATTTCAATCCTAAAACCAACGAAATATCGCTTCTTACATTTATCCGACGTTTCGGCTGAAAAAACCATCATCAATGTTATTTGATGATGGTTACGAAGGAACGAAACGTGGGATCAAAAATCTAATTACGCCATTAAGTAGAGGACAAAAATTGGCATAGTAACGTGAACTGTATTGGGATCTATCCTCTTTATTAAAATCTGAAAAAAATTAATTATGTTTAAATTTCAAGAATTCGTAGATTGCAATTGATATTTTTTTTCAAGCTTGATCAAAATAAAATTCACATTTCTATGGCCTCCTCTACATCACGACGTAATTAGATTTTTGATTCGACGTTTCGTTTCTTCGTAATCATCATCAAATAACATTGAAGATGTTTGTTTTATCCGAAACGTCCGATAAATTTAAAGAGCGATATGTTGTTGGATTTAGGATATAAATTAGAGTTTTTAGGCATAAAATAAATTTTTTCGACACTATAAAAAAAACAAAGTTGATGATGGTTAATAAGAAACGAAACGTCAGATTGAAAATGTAATAACATCCACTTGAAGAGCGGGAAAAGTGGCAATGAGAATGTAAAATATACAGCATCGCTGTCTAATTTTAACCCAATTCATTATACTTTAGGCTTATTTTGTAACTAAATAACTGCAAATTTAGGACTTGAAATTAGGAAACGGGAAAACTTTTCCCATGCGGGCGCACCGGAAAGAGATACTTTATTTGCTCTACAGAGACGTCTAAAATGTAGTTTTCAGAGAGGTATTATGAAAAAGTCATTTCAAACTGACATTTTTTCATTAGCACGAGTTTTTATGTGAAGAAATGAGTTTCACAAGTGAAAACACATTCGGAAGTAATTCTTTTAATCAAATAGAAGAAGCTGGCCGTAAAACACCACCCCACAATACAGTGAGATCAAAGAAGTCAGCATGGGAACAATTTTCTTAATTTCTGCTGGAAACAAAATATCAATTAGAAAGAGATACTTCGCCGGAAGAGTTATCAATAATTCTAAAAGGTTACGGATACGACATGAAGAAAAAAATGGTGAAGATTATAAAGAATCAAGTATAAAGTCTTTATGGAATACAACTGCCCAAATGGTTCAAGATAAATAAGCAATTTGACAGGAAAATTGATCCTTTTCAAGCCATTATATTTAAATCAGGTCGCTTGGCCAGAGATGCGAAACGTCGGTATTTGCAAGCAGCACCAGAAAAGAGGAAGGTAAGTTCAAAAGCATTCACATTGGAACGACTTTTGGAAAAGGCGGAATGCTACGAAGAGAATAATGCCGTCAATTTTCAGAAGATTTTTTTTCACATTTGCTCCTTTGAACTTGCCTGGCGCGATAATGAAGCTGCAAACTGCAACATGCATTTTCAAAAGGAACTTGATCTTAAAGGAGATTTCTCTGGGCGAGTTGAATACGATCCAATATTCTCGAAGAATTCACAAGGAGGTTCAAAAGCACTAACAAATAATAAATGGCTGGTAAAAAACAAGACTAACGAACGTGTGTGTCCAGTCCGTCTATATTTGAAGCTTATGGAAAAAAGAACAACAAATCCCAGCCTAACAACAGAGGCTATTTTTGACTATCAATCCCAATTGGGGAAAAGGAGTATGGTATAAAAACATGCCTTTGGTAATTAAGAGTATATCAAACTGGAGAAGAAAACCTTATGGCCGAACGCTACCGAGATTTCCTAACATTTGACCTAATACGTCAGAAAAATTAACAGCTAGGAAAGCCCCAGCTGTGATTTTGCCTAATCAAATAGATCCAGATATACCGAGTGAAAGAATTTGGGGGTGGCGCTCCCCCACATTTTGGTATTAATGTTCGAAGATACTTAGATGATCCCCCGACTGAACACCCTAGATTATTTTATTTCGGAATTTTTGAAAGAAAGAGTTTACCAGGATAGGTCGTATAATATTGGGGATTTAAAGAACAAAATTTCGGTATAGATACATAGCTGAAGTTATTCGGAATGCCATCGATAGCCCTTACTATCGCTTTGGAGAATGCCAAAAAGCGAAATTTAGTCACCTGTAAATATGGTAAAATTTAATAAAATGTATTTTATTTTTAAAGTAGTTGTTGTGTTCAGTCTAGGAATATTTGGCTACTTAAGATAAGTATTTAGACTACCAATCTTTCCGGAACCCGTCTATTTTTTAAGGAACCTTTTTCCAGCGTGTTTTTTAGGCGGCATATGCCTCGTATAGTCGGTTTCAATTAACTCTATTCCCAGTAACTTCCACATTGCAGCAGCACCAGAGTAGACTTGGGAATAGCCTCAGGTAAAGTGTCCCTTTTAAGGTGCCGTTACAGTTTGCGATCCACATTTGCCACTGCTGTAATTGTCTGCAAGATGTACTGGATCTTTGGTATGGTTATCTTTTCTTACGACATTGTTGAACTAATTCGCGATTTACATCCGGATCACTTACGATCAACCATTTAATCGCGGTTCTTACCCTTCGGATGGTGCTGCATGTAGATAGGATTACATCGTTCTAAGCACGGCCAATTATTCGATTGGAGCTTTCAATATCCACAGTTTCAAGATGCTGGCGTGGCTGTTTATCAACGAGCCAATTTGCGAATACGAATATGGGAATTATTTTGACTACATCAACCTGGTATTTTTTCTAACTAATTTGTCAATTTTTGACACTTATTGACTTTCTCCGTTTGTGCCTTTCTTATATTCTCATCAAGTGGACTCTATGATATATAATTTTTGTTCATCATCAGGATGCTCGTATCGGCATGCCGAAGTCCTTTATATGCAGCCATTCAAGTATCCGGATCCATCCTCAACTCGTTATTATCTATGATTTTTTCAGGTATATACATGCAAAAAGGATTTTATTAACTGCATTTTTCAATTTCGTACAAAATTCCTCCGTGACTTTATTGAATTGATCAAGATAGTCTCTTGGTGCAGGATAGCTGTATGTTCACTTCAATATGTGTGGAAATTGTTTCACAATTTTTACATATACGATACTCTTCTCGTAAAACATTAATGTCTATTTCTAAAAAATGATATCAAAATTTAATTAAAACCTAAGGAAGTTCCTAAAAGTTCAACTGATTAAATATTCTAATACCAGTCCAGAAAATTGATAGTGCCAGTGGTGTCGGCTATTTCATGATCGTTGAACTTGATACGATCATATAAATAAATGGAAGGCAATACTTTTGGCTCACGTTAAGATTAATCCGACATGGGGGTGATAGCCACGAGACTGCTAGAAAATACTACTAATCCGAACTAAACATAAAGCATCCCCTTCAATTTGCAATAATTCATAATCAAATTTATAATGAAGCAACTATTTGGCTTAAATGTTCGACAATAGTACATTAACTAAGTTATAATAAAGTAACAGGTAAATTTATTTTAGGAGTATTTTTAACGATTACCAAGGCAAACTATTAATAACAAAATAATGTAATGCTCACAAACTATTTCAACTGAATACGAATATTACCTAGTGCATAGAAGTAAAATACTCTTTTTTCTAATACTTCAATTTCATTGATTTATTAGACATTTACTACCAGTATCGTAATGAAGTGCAGCACGATACTGACTTATCATTACTAAACTGGATTTTAACCAAACAAAAAAACATCACAGTGATATTCGGTCAATATCGAAGACAGCCATGATCATGACAGATTTAAAATTTATCAGTTTTGACAGTTCATAGACAATGTACTTAGTAAATTTAAAAATTAAAGATTATTTTTCATTATTATGACTGGTCGTAGAAAAATTAGTGTATGCAACTCATATTTAATGGCTATTAAGACCCTCGCATTCCTTACGACACTCGCCTACGGTTCGTATCGTAACTCTCATGATCGTGTCTTAACAGCCATCATTAAGTGTGCATTGCATAATACTATTAACTATGACAATTATGGGTGCATAGTTCGATGAGGATAAGCTGAAAATTGTATAAAAATGAAGCGTAAGCCAAATTTGACACAAAATTTTGAATATTTTTAAGGGTGTACAGGCGCAATTATAATATTTGGTTCAGGAAGTTTTCAAAGGGTATTAACAATCAACCAATCTAATCTGAGTGGTAAATTTTAGATGATATAAAGTTAAAAATATCTTAAAATTTCGCGAAATATTCATACCCTTAAAATGAGTGTCAATTGCCCCAAAGTATTCACATTTTTGTTCAGTCAGTATCGATATCAGAGGGAATCAAGAGTATTAAAAAGTTGAAAACTTTTTACTAACGTAAATAAAATTCCTAACCGAATTTTGACCACCTAAATATTTGCTTACTATATTGACACGGCCAAAGACCATCCAAATGTTTTTGTGCTACCCTACAGAACAAGCCTTGTCGCGTCTACGTTCTTTCGTATGAGTCATCACCAGTCGAGAAGATTGGGAAGCTGCGGTATTTTCCTGATGCGTGCAGCCCTGGTCGAGAGTAATAGAGATGCGTCGCCGTCGCTTCATCGGGAATATTCGCGACATATTTTAGACTGGATAGAAATAGCGGGCAGAACGCGTGTTGTAGTTAATTAATCATTGTGTTCTGAATTGTAAAGATCTAATAGTTGTAAAGTTTTAAGAGTAGTTTAGTGTGTTTAATTGTATATAGTGATAAAGAATAGAGTAGAGATATTATTTGAATGTGTTGTGAGAACCCACGGAAAAACGTAACAATATCATAGATAAATATACGGTATATGTAAAAGCTACCCTGGCAACAAACAAAGGCCTATGTATCATCGGGTATCGGGTACAACACGAATTACTAATTTTACTGAAGATAATTGAAATCATAAAACTTTTTTGCATAGAAAAAAATTAGATTCGGGTTTTTATAATGTCATTTTGAGAAAACGGTCCTTACTTCCCGCATATTTAATAAATATACAAATAGATAAACATCAAATAAAAACAATAAAAAATGATTATTATAATAAATATATAAATCAGTAAGTAATGACAGAAAATACTGCTATAATTAAAAAAAAATAATTACTTAAGATACTCTCATGAACATTATTTCTGCGAAACCAAAAAGGAAGAAAAATTATATTAAATTCAATAATAAAGTCATATTAATATACACAAATATCTTTAGCATGCTCTCAGCGTGAGGCAAGTTCCCTAACGTCATACAATCGAACCGTAATGTATGTACAAATGGTGACTCTTGCGTGGGTTAAAAAATACAATGGTCAGAAAATCGAAAAAACTCCATGGGAGTACCACAAAATTATTCAAAAAGAGAAAAACTATGAGCAATTCGATGTCAAGCCTCCTAAGCTTCCTAAAACAATCCTTCCACCTAATATTAAATATTAATTCAAGCAATTTAAAGTGGAAAGAGCCATATTTCATAGGAAGCGACCGCCTGTCATCGTTTAATGGTGATATAACAACGCAATTACATTCGCACAATGACAAACTGTTTGAAAATGGTTAGCTCATTAAACACGAGTGCTTGTAAGTGCGTGCGTTCCGTCCCCAACAATTTACCAGACCATATGGGGTGGAATATTATATACATAAGAGGGTAATCAAAGGCACTAGCTTGTGAATAATAGATGTTACTTAGAGGGTAATATCTTCATAGGAATAATTTTATACAATTTTAAATCTTTTGCGACAAAAGATAAATCTCGAGAGTTAAACTTGGAATGCGTGATATTTTTTAATTATATTTATTTGCTTACTAGTTACCTATCAATTGTTTTTCAAATATATTTTTGAGGAACTATTACATATAATATATTAATTCCAGGCCCAGATTATTACCCGAAAAAAACAATGTCTACAGTTAGTGGTAAAAAAATAATAGTTATTTATGCAACAAGTGTGTAAAATGACCCTTTTTTATGAAGGGGAATATTGTCGCATGAACGGTAGGGGAATTTGCTTTACACACTAGTCCGTAAAGTAATTTATTCTACGCACTGCATTAAAAAGGTATATTTTACGAATCTTAAAGAGTGTGTAGAGTGTATATTTTAAGCGCGGTAGTAGAAAATAGTATAGTATTTTATATGGAGGAAAAGTGATACTTTTCATGGCGCGCTCGTGTTTAACAGCCGAACGGAGTGAGGCTGGTAATAGAGAGCAAGCCATGAAAAGTAACTTTTCCTCCAAATAAAATATGCTGTTTTTTCTTCAAATGTCGACAAATTAATGCAAAAACATCTCTTTTTAATAGTAATAATATCTAATTATTATTAAAGATAAATGGGTTCGCAAGGCGGCTTAGACCACGGTCGTAGGTGGCCTTGAGACCGGTGTCGGTGAATTTGCAACATGAAGCTGTCAGTGGACACTGTCAACAATAATTATTTTTTAAAGATTGCATCTCCGATTGCGTTTTAATTCCATATTGATAAGCAGTTATTGAGTAAGTTCGATTAAATAATAACCAATTGTTCCTAAATTAGTGATTTTTAGAAATGCAGTCACAAATTGAGTGATAAATACAAATTGTAGTTTAATAAATCTTGAGTTGTTGACGCTTATTTTGTTGTCTGTTTGTATTATATCTATGTTGCTATGACAACACTTTTACCTCCGCCGGCGGAAAAGTGAAAAGTAAAGCTCCGGCGGAGGAAAAACGAAACTTCACGGCCGCCTACACAGTCGAGTAATGACGGATTTACTGACGTTTGAAGAAAAAAATATTTTTTCTACAAACGTCACTAAAAGTACAATTTTTAACGCATGCTGTCAGTGTCTAAAATGGCACTTTATGGCACTGGTGCTAAAAGTAATTTACTTTTAGCACTGGTGCGAAAATATAAAAATGATTTATATCAGACTGAACTTGCCACTAACATTTTTCAGATCGCACCATCTAATGAAACGGTTGTACGAAAACTCGTATTGTTGCTTACTTGGCAATAACTCGAAAGTGACTTTATTAGCAGCTTCTTCGATATCCGCAGGAAGAAATTCATTTTCTTGATCACTTTCCATGTCACGAGATTTGAAGTTAGATACTTGTCAACAAACGGTCGAATTTTCATTACCGTAGCAACAATAAACTTGAATAATTTGAATAATTTGATTTCAAAAAGATGTTTTATAAATTTAATAACGTAAGAAATGCGTTGATTTATACTCTAAATGGTGTCTGTAGAAAAAATATTGTATGATATATGTGCTAAAAGTGATTTTATTTTGTTCGAAGGGATGGGACACTCCGCCTTCGGCGTCGTGTCCCAAACTTCCCTTCTCACAAAATAAAACGTCACTTTTAGCACTTATATCATAAATAACTATTCTAAAACTCTTGCTATTACTGCCTATTAGGTTTTGAGATATGGTAGTAATTTAATTTACTATGCCCATTAAAATAAACAACCACCACACTATGAAAATGGAATAAGAATAGCAAATCTACAGAAGGATGTTTGTAAACTATAAGATGATTGACAAAACTTTACATATAACAAAGTATAATATGCACCGCTGATGGACAATAGGTTTGGACAAAGCAAATTGATAAGGAAGTTATGAACACGCATATTTTCAACATTCTGACTTTCGGAATTTCATAAAAATATCATTCATATCACACCGCAGTAGCGAAAGCTATAGACAGGGTGCAAAAATGTATGATTCATTTCTATAAAGAATATATAAAAACGAAAATTGGCACATTTTTCTAAAAGGATAATATGGACCAATTAGAAACAAGAAATTTGGCCCACTCTTTATATTTGGAATATTTTTAGAAATGCAAAGAAAATGTAAATAAGGACATACCTATCCTTTTTTAGAATGAGGTAAGTGAATATGTTTTCAATTCATATCTTATTATATACATCCCCAGCTCTCTAGTTGCCTAAAATCAAATGGTATTATACACAGTGGCACCAAAAATAAAAATGCTACTACATCACGATAAAAATATTTTAAATAAAAACGGCATTTTGGAAATACTGATCCAGACCTTGGGCCCTATACACCGATACATTATTTAAAATTTTTTGATAGATTCATTATTGCCATACTTACGAAGTGTCTCAATTTCATTGTGATTCCAGGGCATTTCCCTTAGAGAACATAGATCATTGTAGTTTTCACGTGATTGTGCTAAGTTTTCATGACAGTCTACTATTTTTTGTGTAACGGACGCACTCCTTGCTTTTAATAAATCAGATAAAATAAATATTAAATTTTCAAGCACCTCTTGTATCTCAGTTATCAGTAAGTCATTGAAAAGGCATAGCTTAGTTTTCTTAAAGATATTTTAAAGCAATTAATATAGCAATAGCGTTTTGTTTTTTTTTTTTTCTTCTGGATGTCGAAATATTTGACGACATGAAAACACTCGTATTTTGAATGTCACACCTAGCACTAAAAAATCCTAAGAGACTGCCGTATGGGATTATTCTGACATGTCAATTATCTATCAAAGCTAATCTAGCTAAAAAAATTATTTCAAAAAGCTGGAAGAAGCAGTTGATCAGCTTTATTACTGGAGTATTGAAAAAACAAATAGAACAATATAGAGGTTATAATAATTTTCTTAAACTTCTTCACTTTCGACAAGTGCGTCTCCTCACTATGCTAGACACAACCAGATGTTTTTGAAATTAGATCCTAAATGATAAATAATTTTAACCAAATGACAAATCTGTAAAAGCACCAAAACTTTTTAGAAAAATGTTTACAGAATGAGCACTTTATTTGTAATAACATAAGTTTACCGTTTGGGCTGTTTCAATATAAAACAATACAGCTTTAGAAATAAAATTCAGTGAACATTTATATTTCTGCATTTTATAAATAGGTTAGTTATTAATACAGAATTCGTAAACTAAAATACCATAGCACGTACCGTGCGTTCAATTTATCTTCATAACATGGTGATTCGCTGTAACTTTTTTGTTTTTAAAGATATCAAGGTAAACAAAAAACATAATTTTGGACTCCCTAGAAAAATCTAAACACATTTTGTGTATAATATCCTATACCTATCGTTAGCTGTTTACCAAATATTGACAGTTGAAAGTCGGGTATTTTGACACTTTGACAGGCTCTAAAATCTCAACCGCACAAGATCAAAGAAAACGGTTTGCACATTCCTATCTTAAGTTTTCATAAACTATCGAATGACAGTATCTTCGAATTTAACCCGCGGATAAAATTAACCGGAACTATTAAACCTCCGGTTAAATTCAAAGTTACCATCATTCGATAGCTTATGAAAACCCAAGATAAGAATGTGCAAACCGTTTTCTTTGAGCTCGTGGGATTTAGATTTTAGAGCCTGTCAAATTGTCAAAATGCCCGACTTTCAACTGTCAATATTTCATAAACAACTTAAGATATTATGCACGATATGTGTTAAGATTTCTCTAGAAAGTCCAAAAATGTAATAATATACAGGATGTTCTATTTAAAAAAATATAAAGTAGGCTTATATGTCAGAAAATTGTTAGTGTTTTGTTTTATCTGTAACTTAGAAAAAAACTTGGCCAACAACCCTACATTTTTCTTTTTTGTTTACCTTGATATCTTTAAAAACAAAAAAGTTACAGCAAATCAAAATGTTATCAAGATAAAGTGAACGCACGGTACATATTTCTATTTCTACTTAACATTAATATTTACGAGAAAGTTTGCCACCTTCTTTTAGTATAGAGTACATTATTTGTACATTATTTGTCACCGATTTGTCCAGATAAATTTGCTTTCTCGAAAAATATGTTTTATTTCATAAAAAAAAATAATTTTCGTTAAGTTATCAGACAATGTCATGAAACAAATTATTTGTTGAATTCACACATAAGCATATGAACCCTAACCCAAATTTAGGTCTTTTACAAAAAAATAATGTCCATTAGTGCCAAATTTGGCATGCCCTAAGCAATCACTTTATCAAGCCTCGAAAACAGATTTTTCTATGGATCAGATTCCATTAGCGTTTGCCATTATCTCTATTATTTTCCGTAATTAAACCGATATGGATAGACCGGCAGTTCTTCTGATATTCTTTTCATATTGAAATGACCCTGTCATTATTACAAAATGGATTTGTTGGCCGTTACATTAATAGACTGCGGACCGGCTACATAAGTGATTTATCATTGAGAGCCGAAGAAACGTTATTTATTACCCTTTAGAATTTATTTGTTCACTTAATAGGGATCTACTTCCTGACCGCCTTTATTTGGGAAGAATTAATTGCGTTCTTTGCGTTTTTAACTTCCGGAAGTATGATTTGCGCTTTTTACTGAATACAGCTAATCGGCGGACGCCAAACTGAACCAATAGCTACGAACGGTTCACATGTCACGCGCGAATGAAGTGCAGAATGGCAAGAAATGTGTCATTAAACGAGAAAAAGTGTATCGGATCAATTAGAAACTTCTATGAAAAAGAATATGATACATGTTACATATCAATATGAAAACATGTAACAGATAGAGGTCAAATAAAGTCAGGTATTTCACCTTTAATCCTGCATCTATTATGCCAGTCCGTCAAGCTAAATATAATTCTACTTATCAATTTAGATACCTGCATGATTGTCGTATGACCCTAGCTTTTTATAGAGCTGTTCCAGGGAATATTGAGAGTTTTGTAGTCATATCCGTAACTAGATTTTCTCGGGCTGCTTGATGGGATCGATCGGGCTTTATGGACATTTTCACTGGTTGAGGACATAATCAATCAATAAATCGTACTGTATTTTGGCCATCGCTATCGAGGAGACGTTCAGAATTACAGGCATTTATAGCAGTGCACTTCAAAATATTCAATAGTTCTCTTACCTTCCCGAATAATCACCTTCTCGATGATAATATACAACATTCTCATGGAATTCAGAAATATTGGTTTCGGAGTTTGTCAAGTATTTTCCTGGATTTGTTTCAACATTTAATATGAATGTTAAAAATTCAGTCAATGTTTATTTCGTGTTAACTTAATATATTATACACTAAAATCGATTAATAGAAAGTAACCAAAAACCATAAGTTAATAATTTGGCGAAATAAATATATTTGTTAGAGAAGAAGTAGTTTTATTTATTAGCATCTTTAATATCTTAGGAATGATTAAATCGCTGAAAACGTCAGTATAAAAAACGACCCGAAAGTTGATTGGACGACTAATCAAAACTAACCTAATATATTAAAATGTATTATAACGTGTCGTAACCGGTTCAAATGACTAATATAAGTTGATACTAAGTACCATACTTGGGCGACTAACAAAAACTAACCAAATCTAATAAAATGTATTATAATGTATCGGAACCGGTTCAAATGACTAAAATAAGTTGAGACTAAGTAGAACTAGTCGAAAGTTGCTTCAACGACTAACCAAAACTAACCAAACTATTAAAATTGATTATAACGTATCGTAACCGGTTCAAATGACTAAAATAAGTGTACTAAGAGAAACTACCCGAAAGTTCTTTGAACGGCTTACCAAATTTATCCAATTTGGTTAGTTCGAGCTAGTCGCCCAATCCACTTGCGGTTAGTTTCACTTAGTCCCAACTTATTTTACTTATTTGAGCGGGTTCCGATACATTATAATCAATTTTAATAGATTTGATTAGTTTGGATTAGTCGTCCAGTCCAATCAGCTTTTGGTTAGTTTCACTTAGTCTCAGCTTATTTTACTTATTTGAGCCGGTTCCGATACGTTATAATGAATTTTAATAGATTTCGTTAGTTTGGGTTAGTCGTCTAATCAACTTTCGGTTAGTTTCACTTAGTCTCAACTTATTTTAGTCATTTGAACCGGTTCCGATACATTATAATCAATTTTAATAGATTTGGTTAGTTCGGGTTAGTCGTCCAATCCACTTTCGGTTAGTTTCACTTAGTGCCAGCTTATTTTACTTATTTGAGCCGGTTCCGATACGTTATAATCAATTTTAATAGATTTGGTTAGTTTGGGTTAGTCGTCCAATCAACTTTTGCCTAGTTTCACTTAGCCTCAAATTATTTTACTTATTTGAGCCGGTTCCGATACGTTATAATGAATTTTAATAGATTTGGTTAGTTTGGGTTAGTCGTGTAATAAACTTTTGGTTAGTTTCACTTAGTATCAACTTATTTTACTTATCTGAGCCGGTTCCGATACGTTATAACCAATTTTAATAGACTTGGTTAGTTTGGGTTAATCGTTCAATCAACGTTCGGTTAGTTTCACTTATTCTCAACTTATTTTATTTATTTGAACAGGTTTCGAAAATCAATTTTTCACAAACCTTGTCGTGACCCGGCCTTGGAAAATCACTCTCATGAAACCACAGAAAAATATTCACTTAAAAAAAGTTCAGCTATCCGGCCTTCCATACTATTTTCTTAATCAGATATTGAATCAGTCAAAATGCAGTAAGCGCACTCATTGAATTTTGACTGCGGCGCGGCGCGGCGTGGATTGAAGGTCACCCAGCGCTTTCGATCAATATACACGGTGACGGTTGAGAGTTTGAATCCTGGTTGTTTATTATTCTTGAGGTCACTGTCATTAGCTTAAAATATTTTTCACCCGGTACTTAGCGGTATTGTTACAGCTTACAGACTCTTTTGACAGGAACGCTTTGCGCCGATCTTCACGCAACCTGCCATTTTGGGTTAAAACCTGCCAAGTCAGATACGGACGGGCTATAAGTTCTTATTTAGTTCGCATCGATTCCAGTAGCGTGTACTAAATAATTATTATTTTTATTTTTGTGAGTTATGAGTGCGTACTGCATGTTCTGTTCTCTTATTGAAAATTGATACACTGCTGATATGGAAAAGCGTAAAGGTGGCCATGTTTTTGCAGTTAGAAACTGCAAATTTAATAGTCTAAGAGCTAGCGGCCAAATCGACTAAGGTGTTTTATCAAGGCTAGAAATTTGTTAACAGATGATTAAATAGTACTTAATGGGTATGGTAATGACCTGTCACGCCATATCGTGTTGCGTCACTGATAAATTAATTTTTCAAGATGCAAAAAAAAAAAAAAAACAAAAAACTATGTTGCTTCCACAAAGCTATAAATTTAATATGTTCTATAATTCTTACCTCTGAAATTAAAAAACAATGGACAGGCAATTTCGATGGTTGCATCTCCGTGCCAGGCGGGCATACACTCCCTATATTTCATATATTTTTTATGGTGATTTTACAAAGCTATAATTTATAGGGGATGTTTATTCATCTATTTTAAGAAACTATGTAAAATGACAGGTGCTTCTGTTGGTTGCAAGCAACTGCCAGACGAGCACAATTATAAATTGGTTAAAAATATACTGAATACTTCCACGTGATTTTTCAATAGTTTCTCCAATATTTCCGTAAGACCCTGTTTCTATAAATCTACAATGATTTTTCGTACCGAATTTGGAATTTCGGAGTTTTTATCAACCATCTTCCGTAAAAACGCATGACACACAACCAAGATTTTAGCAAGTAGGCTTACGTCAAAAACAGAGGTTTATGAACAATACCGAAACAGAATTTTAGCACTCGACGTGGGTTTCGCTAACCATGTTAGCATCATCAGGAGATGATTAAGTTTTAATCAGTTTTTGGGAATTCTTAAAAAGTAGTTAGTGCCTTAGCAACCTGTGATAAACTTAAACCAGAAAGACTCACCTTATAAATATCAGACCAAATACATAAATAAAAAAGACAACTCCGTCCCATAAACTTTATTAATAAAAGTGACATCGCTTTCTAGAAAAACTTTGAACTAAGCCTCCCTCGAGAAGATATGCATCTAATATTAATTGGGTATAGTGTAAACTCTTAATTCATCTATAAACTTAAACACGCCTTTATTAGTATACAGTCTAACCGTTGTTAAGTTTGTTTGTAAATAAACTTGTTATTGTTTTTATCCAAGTGTCTCCTTTATTATCTTTTCTCAACTTGACGTAGTGCGTTCCTAAATCTGAGCTACTCTCCTACATGCTAAATAAGGCGTGGAGTCACAGTAAAAAATACAATTCGTGACAATATTGTAAATTGTAATAACATAGGGGTAGCTGTTAGAAATATAGTTAGCATTAGTGTTTAGTATTAGTATTCGTGCTTAGGGTTAACGTTTATTACAGACATATGGCACAAAAATCAGGAATTATTTAGCTTGTGGTAATTTCCTAGTCAAAATTGTATATACCGGTGTCCTTTGGGACACTGCTGTAAGTAAGCATATTATGTAATATGCAACATGTAAATTTGCTATTGGAAAATAAAGGAAAATATGAAGGTCCTCTTTCCCTGATATAACGGTTGCCGGGTTTTGTCGATCGCTTACGGGAAAGCACGGTGCAGAACCGGGAGGGGTCAACTAAGTCTGGGAATCATGGTGATGCTGGAGAATTAGATGGGTTTCCTTGGCACTGGATTCGCTAGATGAAGGGCATTTTGTTCCTTGAAGCCCCTATTCCTGGGTTTGTTTCAATATTTTATAGGGAAAAGTTAAGGTTCAGTCAATGTTTACTTTTGATATAACCTTCAAACAATAATAATAAATCGTGTTAGAGGCTCGGGGAGAAAGAATTCTTGGTTACCTATGGACAAATGTAATAAGTGGAAGGGATATTCTTGGAACGTTGCCAGATGTTATATCCGCTATCGGTCGGCGTGCGATTTTGACGTGGTTATGGTTTAAGCCAACAAGAAAATACATAATACATAATTGATTGATATACTACAGTCAGTTTGATGATAATCGACTTTTTTTTTTCGCTTTGGCTCATAACATAAGCCGACAAGATGTTTTGTGATTGCGTGTATTCCCTAACTTGGAAACGTCGCTCGAAATGGATCGCAGATGTTTCAGCCAGGAAACCGGCGCGGCGCTAGCTTAAGGTACGTTTAGGTCCGATTGATTGCAAATGCGTTAAAGAGATTTGGTGTTAGGAGTTTTAAATGGCGCTGCCCGGAACGAATTGATTTTTGGTTGTTTGGGCATTGTCAATGATGGATTTATCATTGGACTTCTTTGTCCTACCAGCAATGCATAATATCATACAGCCTTAGGTACGTTTCATTGCATATTGCAGATGTTGGTAGATTTGGCGACAACCGGCTGGTAGTATTTTGCATGGGCTGCAGGGCAGTGTAAAGCGGGCCTGTGGGACGATTTTGTCTAGCTTTTTAACATTGAACGCACGATCTAGGTAGTGGTTGTTGACCAGATTTCGTTCTCTTTCTTCGGTAAACCCTCAAAGAAGGTAGTGCGTTGCCTGATAAAAAGTTTAGGAATTTTTTATTTACCCTAAGGGGGATTATACTTATTTCGGGTATAAAGTGGCATAGTTACTAGGTTGCTGTAGTAAATGGCTTGACTGTGGATTAGTTGGTTTTTGCCTGAAGTCAAGATTTTTGATTGGTGACTTGCCACGTGCAATAGATTCTGGAACAAAGTACGCCGTTTCCTTCCTCGAGGAATGCCTGTAGGAGAGTGCATTGCTCCCAATTCGTCATTACGATCGAAAACCCCTAAGTAGTTAGGTTTTTTTATCAGGAGCCAGTTATTTTTCGCGAGCCAGTTTTTGGGGAGCCAGTTTATAGGAGCTATTTTTTGCTTGGAGTTGGGTATATGGAGCAAGCTATTTTGTTTGGAGCGAGCTTTGCTTGAAGAGAGACTAAGTAGCTAACCAAGTAGCTACCAGTCAATACAGTTGGTAACGACTGTAGCCATAGAGGTATGGCATTACATCAAATACCACTGAGAGTTTATGAGTCCCAAGGTGCATAGCAGTAGTCCGCGTGTAGAAGGCCGTAGGTGATATCGGCGAAGGCTAGTAAAGATAAGTTTAGGTTATTGATATTTTCAGCGTGTATGTTGCCGAAGGTTCCAAACCCCAACGTAGTTTAAAAGTATAATTAAATAGGAAAATATTGTTATCATTCCTATCAATTTTTTTAAACATTAGTTGTGTTTCATGCGTTTCAAATCAATTTTATGTGTATCTTAAATACTCACTAATCACTTTTCAGTAACTAAATCTGGTGAATAAAAAGTGTTCTTAATATTGGTATTTGTTGTGGAATTGATGCAGCGGTCGAAATTAATTTGTGATTGACAGCCTGTAAAATCTAAACGGCTAAAAAAAGAGCAAAATAGTTTACAGCTTCTTATTTTGCTTTTTTGACACTAATTTTAGATTTAACCAGACGTCAAAACATTTCAGTTGAATTTAACCTCTGGTTAAATATAAAGTTAATGTCAAAGATAGCTTATAAAAAACCAGTACAGGAAAGTGTAAACCATTTTGCTCTATCTTAAGTCGTATAGATTTTACAGGTTGTCAATTGGATAAATGGCCGATTTTCAACTGTCAATATCTCGAAAACAGTTGGAGATGGATATAGGACATTATTCATGAAATGTATTTAGAATTTCATGTAGAATCTAAATATGCGCCACAACATATCCTACAATTTTTGTATCTAACATTTTTAATTATTTCTGTAAATAAAGGGATACTAAGGGGTCATCCTGTATATCCACGTCCCACGTCTGAATCGAATGGTTAATAATGGAACATTTTAGTACCTTTAAAATCATTTTACTTACTTACAGCAAACTTCCCGCGGATTCAGAAAATGGCGCCTCATTTGAGTGAGGAAATCGTTGATTTCCTCTAGCATGGTGTAAAAACCTTTAAAAAATACCATTTTACATGATTGAAAACCATCCACATTTTCCCTGGATATTGAATCAAATTTAGGCGTCACGCATTACGCACGACTTTTTAACACTCATGAAGTCGGCTGAAGTAGATTTTTTAAATTTTTATTTAGTTTTAATATCCTTTTGTTGAAGTCTTTTTAAATCTTGTTTTTACTGTTATGCCTTCTTTCATTTGTAAATTAAAAAATTTCGGCGATCAAGTATTTTTTGTGTCCATTAAATATTTTCTAGTTCAACACTTCAACATACCTGCAGAAAATATTTTTGCCAAGGAAATATATTATGTATTGTATTTGTAAAAGCACCCTAATAAATATATAAAACATAGGGAGTATATGCCCGCCTGGCACAGAGATGCAACCATCGAAATCGCCTGTCCATTGTTTTTTAATTTCAGAGGTAAGAATTTTAGAACATATTAAAATTATAGCTTTGTAGAAACAACATAATTTTTTGTTTTTTTTTTGCATTTTGAAAAATTTGTTTATCAATGACGCAACACGATATGGCGTGACAGGTCATTACCATTTCCATTAAGTAGTATTTAGTCATCTGCTAACAAATTTCTAGCCTTGTTAAAACACCTTAGTCGATTTGGCCGCTAGCTCTTCTACTA
Organism: Pissodes strobi; assembly: GCA_016904865.1. Classification (NCBI taxonomy): domain Eukaryota; kingdom Metazoa; phylum Arthropoda; class Insecta; order Coleoptera; family Curculionidae; genus Pissodes; species Pissodes strobi. Next base: position 6,334 of record JAEQML010055078.1, on the reverse strand, counting down.
TAAGAGCTATGATTTCAACAAAAGTTTCTTCACATTTCTTAAAAATATTTTGAGGTAAAAAAATATGTTTATTAAATAATACCTACTTATTGATACAGATGGTTTGACACATTACTTCACTGTACAGATTGAATTTAGTACGTTAAGCAAAATATTAGTTAACCATAAAAAATATATGTTAATTTTAAAATAATGTAAGCTTCTCAATAGCGGTCAGTGAAAAGTCATGAAAATGTTGCGGTTTATAGGGGTAAATTAAATAAATAAGCAATATTAAGCAGTTTTTGGTTTGCAGACAGGTACAGTTTGCTTTATGATGATACGTATATTTTACTGAAGTACTGATAATCAGAAAACTATTTAGAGATAATTAGCTACTATTTATAAAAGACGTAAGCTTAGGATGCAGAGGCGGTTAATGGTAAGAAAGTTGCGCATCTTTGCGCGAATTATGGCGTTTAAGGCTTAGATCGTCAAAGATCATTTTGACCTAAGTGTTTCGAATTGCTTAACAAAATTGTAGTACAAAAATTAGATATATCAGCAAAAATTAAGTGTGTTAAAAGTATTAGAATTTCAATAACTAGTTTATTATATTTATGAAAAGATAGTAGCACAACCGAAAAATATGATTATATTTTTACTAGAAGATTAAATCAGCATAACTTGAAAACCAATTTGACAAGACTCGTCGATTAAATGGAAATTTTATAAATCGCACACCAATACAATTTCAAAGATCTTTCCGAAAAGTACAATGTTCAAATTTGCTACACTCTGGCCCAGAAAACTGTGAGGCTGATATGATCTCTATTTTAATAAGGTTAATAGATATTCCCCTCGAACCACCAGTCATTTTGGAAAAGTCCATAGGTGATGATTTGGAAAATAGGGAACTTAGTTTTTTTTTTCTTTAATATAGTTGCCAGAGTGTTACAGATTGTTGTGAGGAAATTTTAAAGACAGATTCAACATCTAAAAAATGAAAAAAAGTTCATATAAACATGGGTCCGGAAATGCTCCGTTTCCATGATACGGGGTGTTTAAATTTTTCCATCTTTAATATAATAGTTTATTTTACATTTATCGAAAACCCCTTGAGATATTGATATGAGTTTTGGTGCATGCAAATGTATCATTACAGGTCACATTTATATGCACAAAATTGTTTTCTAAAGCACTTACATCAGTGGCGTTCGTGCCGGCAAGTCTCTATGTTTAGCGAAAAAAATTGCGCGCCACTGGTTTTTAAAAAAATAATATGGCTTCCTTAAAGCCATATTAATTTTACTGAAAAAGGGCCTCTTGGACTTTTTCCTTCTGATGCACCGTTTTCGAAATAAAAATTATTTTATTAAAGCAGTACAATAATAAGTCATCGGACTTATTATTGCACTGCTTAATAAAATAATTTTTATTTTGAAAACAGTGTATCAGAAGGAAAAATTCCAAGAGGCGCTTTTTCAGTAAAATTAATGTGGCTTTAAGGAAGCCATACTATTTTTTTTTTAAACCAGTGGCGCACAGTTTTTTTCACAAAACATAGGGACTTGCCAACTAAAACACCCTGTATCATGAAAACGGAGCATTTTCGGAGCCATATTTTTTTTATTTATATGAACTTTTTCTTATATTTTTCGATGTAGAATCTGTTCTTAATTTTTCCTCACAATATTCACACCCTGTAGAGACAGCACACACCAAATATCAACCCTCAGATCGCAATATTTAATTTGCAATAAACAATTAAAGTTGTGACCGCAAGCTATTCATTTTAAACGACACGTGACGTCACGCCGCTCGTTTGATCGGAAGGCAGTCACTGACATATTATCTTAAAATGTCAGTGAAGGCAGTACAGTAGTCATAAGTATTAAAATATTTACGATTATTACTGCTTGTCGTTGAATTGCGAGGGTGTTTATTAGAATTCGTGTTGATTTGTACTTTAATCTGTGCTTCAATACTAATAATAAAAATGGGAGCAACACAAACTTATTAACTAGTTTTTCTATAAACCTACTTGTTAGTTTTAACACCACGAATCTCAGCAAGAGAAAAATTTTCGGCTTTTTTAGGTAAATTGTCAGACTGTCCTTTAAAAAAAAACGGCGTCAGTCATTTTGAAAGTCAACTCTACTAAGAGTGCTAAGACGTCCCCTGCCCTGCCGTCCGTCAGGCGCGACGACAAACGAGCTACTTGACGTCACAACCGGTCTCAGCCAAGGACGGCGCGTTAGCAGTTTTTAATTGCTTATATTTATTATACAAAAATAAAAAATTAGTTTTTTTCTGAACTGTTTAATAGTATTAAATTATGTTTGTGAGTAACATTTTTCAAATTTAATTTTTATGCAAGTTCCCCATTCCCCCAAACATTTTGGTACAAACGTTAATAATTTGGGCTACCGAAAAAAATATAATATAAAGGTGTTTCGTAATCGTTGTGGTTATTTCATGGACTGCAACGTTGCCAATGCGCTTAGAAGCTACTAAGCGTTCGATGACAAATTTGAAAACGTATAGATATAAAAGAATTTTATTAGGTACGTGTATGTTTATCTTTTAAATAGATGCCAGGAAATCCACACATGCCAAACTTGCATGGCATATTCAAAAGCACATCAAGATTTGGATGACACCTCCCTTTATATATTATATTTTTCATGCATATGAAAATGCTTCCAATGATATATACGGAAATCTAAAGAATCGCCACGATGACTTAGTTGCTTTTATAGCAAAAGTTTAATCTATTTTGCAAAAAAAAAATTGAACAATTCGTTGTTCTGCCAAATATTTGACAAAAGATTTCTCAATAGTTCAGTTTAGCCATGCCTGTCCCGAGTGTCCCAAGAATTTTGTTATTCAATTAAACATACAAGTTAGGATATATTATACTTTAAAAGATCTTAACAAAAACTTTAAAAGTATTAATAAATATAAGCTTATTATATGGAAAACTCAATAATTATACGTTTTTACTTTTAAATAGATACATATTTACCAACAAACTTATTTTATAGCTAAAATAGTCTTATAAAAGAAAGAAAGTAAGTACCTATATTTAAAACAAAAAATTGACATCTATTTTTTATTTCAGCAAGAACATAATTACAAAAATATGCAAATAAAAATTAACTAAAACCGTTGATTGTAACCAATCAACGATAAAACTAAAAAAGAATAAGATATAATATCAAAACTCCAATCTTGTCTATGTAAAATTGAATATTTCTTAGCCCGGCTCTGTGTCCTAAACCGAAATGGCGTCGGTGACGTCAGATTTTCGTTTTCACTTAGATCAAAGGCGCCGCGCCGGCGCCGACGAGAGTCGGTTAGCTGATTGTTTGGTAAGTTGTGGTATTGTCAACGGAGCAGGGTCAAGGTCACCAAAAACGGGTACATCAAAATGAAAGGTGCCGACCGCGATGCTTGTTGTCGCTTTAGTTTTTTTTCTCTCTAGTATGAATATAATAACACCATCCAGACTAACCCAAACTTAACTTTAAAGAAATGTAGCAACCTTATTTCTATTGAAATTAAATACAAATTATCTGTGAGCAATCCTACTATGCCGAGACTATATTTTCTTCCCAAGGTTAATAAACCTGGGAAGGGAATGCGACCCATAGTCTCGGCAATAGGATCGCCAACTTATAATATATCCAAGTAGCTAGCAAACCAGTTTGAAAGTTTACCTATAAAACAACAGAATTCAGGAGTACTACATTTTTTAGATTTCATAAACAAAATTAAAGGTACGAACCTTAATGAAGGTGAAATTTTAATCTCGTTTGATGTTTGCTCATTGTTCCCAAGTGTAGTAATCCCACAGACCTTGCAATACCTTGGTGAATTATTTGAGACGAATGGTTTTGATAACGAAATCAAACAAGAATATTTAACTTTAACCAAACTTTACATGGATCAAAATTATTTTCAATATAAAAATAACTATTACCAACAACTTGAAGTCACGGCAATGGGCAACTGTTTATCGCCGTTCTTAGCTAATCTTTCCATGAGTAAATTTGAAAATGAAATCAGTCACGAGTTTGAATATTTTCAATGCTACATGTATGTGGATGACATTTTCGCGGCTTTCGACACAAAAACCCCTAATAACGAAGATTTTGTAACCCACCATTAAGTTTACTTATGAAGTCGAGAACATTGGCCAACTTCCATTTTTGGATACTTAGGTGATTAGGAACGATAATAACACACTAGAACTTGATATTTATAGAAAAAGTAGAGATAGAGGGCCTATTCCGTTTAGTGCATTGTATTGGTTGATCCAGCGTCAATAGTGGGATTCAAGGATTTGTTCCTTTGGTTCCGCTTAATTAAGCAAACATTTAGTATAAAAGAGAGTTAGGTAGATTTTAAATTTAGTTTTAATCATCTCCTGATGATTAGCGAAACGCGCATCGAGTGCAATAATTATGTTTCGGTATTGTGGATAAAACTCCGTTTTAGTGCATTTTGCCGAAAGTTCCCCCCCCCCCTGCTATTCAGTTGGAATAGGACGTTTGAGTTTGTTTTTGGAATCCAAAATTCACATTGGCATTTCAATCCTCATATCCATCTCCGTACGATTTTTCTTGTGTTGACAGATTATTTGGCCTTTATTTATTCCAAGAAATAGTAATGCCCTACAATGTTTGAGAATATGAAAACTATGTTTAAGGTTCTTAAAGTAACATAAATATTCCAATTTAACTAATAAAAACATAATTTCTATACGTTTTTAAATTTGTCATCGAGCGCTTAGTATCTTCTAAGCGCATTGGCAACGTTGCAGTCCACAACGATTACGATAACCCCTTCCCTATTTCTTCGTAATTAGCGGAATCCGCTATGGTTGATAAAGTCAAGATGATGACATTTTAATACTGCGCGTGCTCACAATAACAATAACGATATCGACATGGTAAAACAAGGGGTTTAAAATCTCTCGAATAGGTACAACACATAGAAGATTATTAGCGATTAAAAATACCAATTTCATTCTGGACTTTTCTATAGAAAAACTGGAAGTTATGGGAAATCAAGCCTTTTGCAAAAATTAAATAAGAACACAAAATTTTCCAATTAAAAATAGTCAGCCTAAATATTTAAGGCTAAATTTTCCTAGACCCTAGACCCAGACTTTGTGCCTTAAGTTATTTTATTTTTAACATTGTCAAGTCACTTAGAGACTATTATGGACTTCTTTAACAGAAGCTTATACTACTAAAAGCAAAAGTTGCTAAAATTTTGGTAAACGCAATTTCTATACGTTGTAGCTTGAGAACGAATTGACGCAATTTGACCAATAGTTCAAATTGTGAAAGCTCAGATCTTATTTTTTGTCATATACAAAGGCAAACTAAACAGTAAGTGTAAACGTTTTCAAAATAGGGTGATAGTTGTAGCTATTAGCCAGTACGCTTTTGTTTCAAAATAGCGATTTTTCGTTTTTAGCCTTATCTGAGTAAATACATATCCAACATCAACACTACCATGACAAAAGTTAAGTTTCACCATCGTGACATTCGTAAAATCCTCAAAGAGCTAGATACGCAAAAGGCATCAGGGCCGGATGGAATACCTGCCATCGTGTTAAAGAACTGCGCCAACGAACTTGCCGAAAAGGAATTTACCCATCTCCTTGGGAAGTCGTTCGAGTACAACCCGTTCCAAAGGGGCAAGAAAACCACGTCCTCAAACTATCGCGCAATTGCCTGGTTTCCAATAATCGTCAAAGTGATGGAACGTGTAGTCAATCAGCAACTACTCAAGTATCTTGAGACTATCAGAATAATTAGCGATATCCAATACGGATTCCGCAAACAGAGATCGACAGCAGATATATTGGTCCATATCACTCATATATGGAGTAGGGCAATTGAGAACTACGGAGAATCTCGAGCGATTGCGTTGGATATTTCGAAGGCATTTGACAGAGTTTGGCATGACGGATTGTTCAGCAAACTGTCGTCCTTCGGACTGCCAGCGTCTCTCTGTAGCTGGTTTGCCAGTTTCCTGGCGATCTCTGCACGTTGCAGTTGATGGACACATCTCGCACATTCACCATTAATGAGGGAGTGCCTCAGGGCGCAATACTTTCACCAACTCAATTCCCGAGTCTATTGCTCATAATATATTAATGACCTGCTCACCGAAACCAATAATACTGTTTACAGCTTTGCAGATGACAGTACCCTTGTCTCCCAATTTAGATCAGAAAATCCTTTACCAGTGACTGAGTTTTATCACCGCAGACATGAGCAGATTACAACAATTCATCAATATCTGGAGAAGGTTCGAACTTGGGGCGACAGGAATT
>JAEQML010055077.1:0-36758 GCA_016904865.1 Pissodes strobi | reverse complement strand
CTATGGAAAATTTCTTCAGTTTGTTTGTTTTCAGAACCATAATCCAAACGCAAATCGCTAATCGCTGTTTTTCTTTCAGCAGTACATATTTTGATTTATAGCATAACTTCGTAAAGTCATACATTTTAGATAGACTGCTAACGAGATGCACTAACAACAGTGCGGAAAGCTAGTACTTTATATGCATAGTCGTAGAAAGAGATCGGCAAGAAGTCGTGGGCGAAGCAGGAGAAAAAAACTTGGTGTGTGCTTAAGACCGCCCGACAGAAGTGAAAACTTTAACTAGCGGGGTCATCGTTCGTCAGAATTTCGATCCGATCCTTCGTTGCAAAGATACGGGCAAACAACTGTTTTCCCCCCAAAATCTCCCCCCCTAAATTAGAGCCCCGGTCCCCTCGGAGGGTCTAAGATGGCCCCCCATGGGGCGCACCTACCATAAAAATGTCGACCCCGTACCTCTTCCCGTTCTCCAGAAATTAATTGTTCGTTCTCCCCCTCCCCTGGCCAAACGTGGGGGGTACGGGGTCCTATTTTTTACAAGGATCTTCTTTTTACCCTGGCTACATACCCTGAAAATTTCAGCCCTCTACCTACACGGGAACATGTCACTAGAAGAAGCGTTACGTTACATATACGAGCATGACTCGTGACGCGTGACGGCTCGGTCTTATTCAAACCCCACAAAAAAAGTTTGGTGTGTACTTAAGACCGCACGACAGAAGTGCAAACTTCTATAAGCGGGGTCATCGTTTGTCAGAATTTCGATCCGAGCGTTCGTTGCAGAGTTACGGGCGAAAAACGGATTTTCCGCCAAAATCCCTCCTTAAATTTGAGCCCCGGTCCCGTATGGCCAAAGGTGGACCCCCATGGGGCGCACCTACCATAAAAATTTAGACCCCGTACCTCTTCCCGTTCTCCCGAAATTAATTATTTAAGCTTTTCCTTCTCCCCCCTCTCCTGGCTAAACGGGGGTAGGTACGGGGTCCCGTTTTCGTCCAGGATCTTCTTTTTTACCTCGGCTACATCCCTTGAAAATTTCAGCCCGCTACCTATACGGGAACATGCCAGTAGAAGGAGCGTTACGTTATATATCCGAGCATGACGCGTGATGCGTGATGCGTGACGGCTCGGTCTCATTCAACCCCCGCAGAAAAAAAAACGCAAAACGCGCCTAAAGAAGTTTTCACTTCAAAAATGCTAAACGCGCCTAAAGAAGTTTCCACTTCAAAAATAAAACAGTAATCAAGATCACACTTGGTTTATTAAAGTGAAAACTTCTTTAGGCGCGTTTTGCAAATTTTTTGAAGTGAAAACTTCTTTAGGCGCGTTTTTCAATTTTTTTCTTGTGGGGGTTGAATGAGACCAAGCCGTCACGCATCACGCGTCATGTTCGGATATGTAACGTAACGCTCCTTATACTGGCATGTTCCTGTATAGGTAGAGGGCTGACATTTTCAGGGTATGTAGCCGGGGTGAAAAGAAGATCCTGGACGAAAACGGGACCCCGTACCCCCCACCGTTTGGCCAGAGGAGGGGGGAGAAGCAAAAACTAAAATAATTAATTTCAAGAGAACGAGAAGAGGTACGGGGTCGAAATATTTTATGGTAGGTGCGCCCCATGGGGGGCCACCCTAGACCATAGGGGGGACCGGGGCTTCAATTTAAGGAGGGGATTTTGGGGGCAAAACCGTTTTTCGCTCGTATCTCTGCAACGAAGGCTCGGATCGAAATTCTGACAAACGATGACCCCGCTAGTCTTCTGTCGTGCAGTCTTAAGCACACACCAATTTTTCTTTGTGGGGGTTGAATCAGACCGAGTCGCATCACGCGTCACGCGTCATGCTCGGATATGTAACGTAACGCTCCTTATATTGGCATGTTCCCGTATAGGTAGAGGGCCAAAATTTTCAGGGGATGTAGCCGGGGTAAAAAGAAGATCCTGGACGAAAACGGGACCCCGTACCCCCCACGTTTGACCAGGGAAGAGGAGAGAAGGAAAAACTTAAATAATTAATTCCGGGAGAACGGGAAGAGGTACGGAGTCGAAATTTTTATGGTAGGTGCGCCCCATGGGGGGCTAACTTAGACCATACGGGGGGAACGGGGCTCTAATTTAAGGGAGGATTCAGGGCGAAAACCGTTTTTCGCCCCGCAGGAGTATCATGTGATCTTAAGCACGCACAATTTTTTTTTGAAGTGAATACTTCTTTAGGCGCCTTCAGCACTTTTGTTTTGTGGGGGTTGAATGAGACCGTGCCGTCACGCTACACGCTCGGATATGTAACGTAACGCTGGCATATTCCCGTATAGGTAGAGAGCCAAAATTTTCAAGGGATGCATCCGGGGTAAAAAGAAGATCCTGGACGAAAACGGGACCCCGTAACCCCAGGGGGAAGAAGAAAAAACTTAAATAATTAATTTCTAGAGGACGGGAAGCGGTACGGGGTCGAAATTGTTACGGTAGGTGCGTCGCATGGGGGGCAACCTTAGACCATGCGGTGGGCTCTAATTTAAGGGGGGATTTCGGGGGAAAAACCGTTATCCGTCCGTATCTCTGCAGCGAAGGTTCGGGTCGAAATTCTGTCAAACGATGACCCCGCTTGTTGAAGTTTTCACTTCACTATGGTGTGGTCTTAAGCACACACACACAAATTTTTTTAAATTTTTTTTGTTTTTTTTCTTGATTTTGGGTATGTCTTGGGTTAGTTTTGATTAGCACCTGGTTAGTTTCCTTTTCTTGAGCCCCGTAGCGAACGAAGCGAAAAGTGAAGTATTTTGGCAACAGCGTATTCGATGGGCTAGAATGTCGCCTCTGTCAAATAACTATCAATTGTCATTAAGGATATTTCCTCGAGGTTACTACAATATACCACACTTAACCACTCATATTTCCTCGAGCCATCTGTCAAACCATGACGTCAAACTAAACCAAACCAATTAACTATCTATTTATAGTGGTTAAGTAGTTTGACATTATGAATTTGAAAGGAGAAACTGCTAAATAGTAGGTATTAACTATTTTCTTTAGAAAATGTACTATTAGCAAAATGGAATAGGTACGTACTCCGTGCTAATTAATAACGAAGAATTCCCAATAAAAGCACCACTTGACATTATTATGCGGTTAAAATCAAGTAATTATTGATATAACCTCTTTTTTGTGAAATTACTTTTTACTTTTTTTTTATGATGAATTTTTAATTAAGCATATAAATGCTTCTGTTCGAAAAGGAGTGTGAACTCCTGTAAGTCCGCACGATATAAATGGTTTTTTAAATATACAAAGAACTTAATTTGAGGATGCCTCAAGAAATGTAATTAAACAACCCTCGATACAGCCCTATAGAATTTAGCGCTTGATACTTGATTAATATCGGTGTTTATTTCATTCTGTACAATGCCACACATTCAAATAATTCTCTTAGTCATATTAAAGCATATAATTAACATAGAAAATGTAAGACAAAAATGTAAAAAAAATAGAATATGAAACTCCTGTGTTGTGAGAGACGAAGAGAGGGAGAAATAAAAAGAGCGAGCTGTGGAAATTCCTTGGATTGAAATAGTTACTACTACATCACCACCCAAACCACAAAGTAAACCATGACGTCATGAACTTAACTAACCACACCGCTGTGGTAAGCTCGAGGAAATATCCTTATTATATGGAAACGTCATTGTCATTGGTCATTGTTGTCAGTTGTCATTCTCAATTTTTACTTCTAGTCTTTTCGTTTTATTTTATTGGGTCGTTTCGTGTTTCGTATGGCGAACGTGGCCTTTTACCTTTTGTGCGCATGAAAATCGATTGATAAAAATCGTTTTTTTTGTCTTATATTAATTTTTGTAGTTCAAAAAGTCTTAATATTTTTTTGTCTCGGCCCAACTCGTAGGTGTGACTGCATTTTTTACTCGTTGCAAGTGGATCAGAACCATAAGCAACGAGGAGGTAAGCACATAATATCTTTCGTTATATCAAATTACATCGTGTTGTCCTGGTGCCTGCTTTTTTTTTTATATAATATTGAGGAAAGTACAAAATTGTCATGTTTAAGTTCTGTTGTTGGTAATCTATAATGTTGTGGGAACATATGTTTTAAGAAAAATTGAATAGGTTTTGGAAATTGACTGCATTGATTAGCAAGTTCGTTACTGCACCAGGTAGATCCAGAAATGGGTGGTTTTTAACTATTAGCATGATATAAAAGTCGGAAAGGCAGCACATTTAGATAAGTAATTAAGCATTTTCTAACATTTTTTTCTGTTGTAGTGAGGAAAATTATTTTTCCTGGACTTGGCCACTGGAAAAGTTTCATCTATTTTTGTTCTGAAATCCTAGTAGTTCGTCCAATTGGGCGCTATCGTTTTATATGACTTTAGAAAGACACAAAGGTAAGCATACTTATTCCTTACATTTTATGAAATAGAAAATTAAAAATTGTAAAATAATTGGAGGGTGGTATGTTCACTAGTGTTAATACATATAAGGTACTTTATGTTTGCAAACCTCTTAAATGAGTTCTAATACATTTAATCAATTCATATAATCATAATATTAATAATACCGGTTACTCAAACTCAAGTACCCAGCAATTATGCATTCAAGACGAACGAGGCTCAAGATTATTTTCAATAATGAAATATTTTATCAGCTTTATATTCTTTACTCCATTAAGAATGTGTTAGTCAAGCTGTTGTTTGTCATTATTTATTACAAAATGGATACATGCAATGGCAATGATAAGAATTCATGCAAATAAATCAAGGCCTAGCAACTTTTTCCATCGTGACATTAACAGTATAGTAGTCACTGCATGGACTATAAACTAATGAGGATAGCCAAGTTTGTAGCAGTCAGAAACCCTTAACGCTATCGTCGTTGTATTTTCATATTCATCTTATTAAAAAAATATGACGATACATTGTCTCTCACAATGTTAACTATCTTTTCTTTTTAATCTTAAGTGTTAGATTTTTCAAATGGGATTTCAACAGAAAAAAAATTAGACAATTCTGAAGATTGTCTGAGCAATATAAATAGGGCAATAAAATAATGGAATTTTGGTTTGGGTTATCTTTATTAATCCTCAAAACTGAGTGTCTTGTCTTTGTATTTTAGAAATATGATTTGAATTTGCCCTACTCCAACTCCTGACATCTTAATTTAGGAATTCATTTGCCTTCCTTCCTACAGAAGTATTAAATACTTACGTTTTCTACGTTATTGTTAATAACTCTCTAGCCATGTTTAATCACAAATATAAATTTCGTCTTCTTAATGAATGTATTAACATACACGGTTTAGTGCTAGGCCTCAGTGGTCATCAGTTTGTTTGTATTGTAAATTATGTTGATATAGCATGGAGGAATGCCCATGCGACTGCTACCTTTTATGTAATCAATATAATGGTAATACATTGCATAATAAATGGTTTTCTATTCTATTTCGTTCTATATAAGTCTGGCCAAATAAGTTATTTAAAGTTGCATCCTGTGGTAGTGTGGCAGTATAAGACACTTGGCCACGGCAATTTAGGTGCTTCCGTTTGGGCGCCAGCTATTTAGGCACAAGGAAATTAAACACATTTTATTGTAATTTTTCAGCTTTACATATTATTTAATTGAAATGAAACAAAATATAATTTCAAAGTATAAAACAACACACATGAGCCTCTTCTCCCTTCAAGTGGCCACGCCCAAATTCCAGACCGGATTGCATAATATTCTATTTTATTCTATTTAATTCTCGACAAATAAGTTATTTATAGTTGCACCTTGTAGTGGTGTGGACATTTTGGACAGATTACATCAAATATAGTGTTGATATAGATTGATAGCTTTAACTCCAGCTTTTTTTTAACCCCATCTATAAGTGTTTTAAGTATTAGCTACAATTGCCTAAATTAGCTGCAAAATTCAGAAGTATATAACTTAACTGCGGCAGTCTCTTTCGTGCAATCTATCTACAATTTTCTAGACAAAAACCACTACGTGCTTGCTTGTGCTTGTTTTTGACACACGAATGTATACAAGTATTGTATAATCGCGGTATGCGAATTGTACTTAGATGTAATAGGTATACTCCCATTCGGATGATGCTTGAATGCCTGAATTGGTTGCCTTTAAGAAAGAGGTGGTTCTACTTAACAATGACATTCATATATAGGGTAGCAAGTGGAAAATGTCCTTTGTATTTTAATGAATTTATTAGATACAATAATCATATACATGAGTATCCCACCAGTAATAATTCCAACTTTTATGTAAACAGGACAAACCTAAAGAGAACCGTGAAGTCTATTTCATAGTTGCTTGGTCCAATATAATGAGCTGCATCATAATGTGTGAAAAATTCAGCCTCTATTGGGCAGTTCAAGTCCTGAATGTTGAGGTACCTCAGAGGCTAATTGTAATGTTGTTTTTGTGTGTGGTGTGTCTTCGTATTATATGGTGTATAGTCAGTTTCCTCCAGTCCTCCTGTCAACCTGTGTGTGTCAACTCTTCTCTGTCAACATTTATTTGCTGGCTAAGTGGTATATATAAAATTTAATATTAAGTATTTTTATAAATTAAGTAGTAAGTATTTAGTGCTTTTGTATTAGGAAATTTTCTACTTTGAATTTTGAAATAAATAAAAATAACTCGTACCTTTGATTGTATAGATAAAATATTATTACTTAAAAAACTAAACTCAATCGGTTTTAGAGGCAACCTAAATATATTTTTAGAATCGTTTATGCAGGACAGAAGAATTAGAATTAAAATAGGTATAACTGTGTCTAACTATAATATACAAGAATACGGGGTTCCTCAGGGAAGTGTTTTATCACCATTATTATTTTTATTATTTATTAATGATGTGGAAGACTACTTAGATCTGGATACAAATTCCACACTAGTGCTTTACGCCGATGACACCAGCATACATTTGCCAAATCCAATATTTGATAACCTTATTCAAAAGGCAAATGAAATTCTCTTAAATTTCAAAAACTGGTGCCTAAATAGTGAATTATTGGTCAATGAAACAAAGACAGAATGTATGGCTTTTCATAAGCGACGTGTTGTACCCGATTTCACACATAGAAGCCAATCAAGATTCTTGTGATTACACATTGACAGTCAGCTGATATGGCATGCTCATGTGGATTAAGTTGCAGGGAAAATAAACTCTTCCTTTTTTGCTATTGTAAAAAAAATATCCTTTCAACTAAGCAACTTATCAGTGTCTACTATGCACTAGTTTACAGTCATCTTAAATATATGATCTTGTGCTGGGGACAAGCACCTGATATTGACAGAATATTTATTTTACAAAAAAGAATTATTAGAAAAATATTTTCACTCAACACTATTGAAAGGTGTAGACCAATTTATAAACGTAAAAAAATATTAACTGTTTCTTGTATTGTTATAATGGAAGTGGCCATTTAGGTAAAAAAGCACGAAGTGGATTTTCCTGAAGTTGGCAATTTTCACAATTATGAAACGAGGCAAAGTAATGACCTGCAAATTTTAAATTATAGAATGTCAAATTTTAAAAAAAGTCCTCACTGCTTTAGCAGCTATGTTTTTAATAAACTACTTACTCAAATGAAAAATCAAAATTGATTTTGTGCTTTTAAAAAACATTTATTTATTTATATGAAAATTAATTTTATACATTTAATGAGTACTTTGCCACCTGAAATCTTAAATAAAATTTAATATTTTTTGATTGTTTGTTTATTCACATTGTTGACGTAGTTAATACTTTATGTAAAGTCTTTTAAATAAATAAAAAAATATACTTAAAATATATAGGCAGTTGTCAAGTGGGCTTGTGGACATTTATTATATATCTGCTTTTACCCACAGCAACATTACAACAACTTAGGTAAAAAAAAATCTTTGTTAACAGGTAAATCAGATCACAGCTTTAAATTTCAATATTAGAGTGATCTGGTTTTGAAATACGGTCATACCAAAAATTAAAGTAACCCTCAAGTTTGAAAGGAACAAATATATAATAGGACTTAGTTTCAACATTGATTTAAACTCTAGGTGCATCAAGCCATATTTAAGTCAATACTAATTTTCCCTCTTTTAAGTTCTTAATTTTGGACATGACAATCCTAAAAGTTATCCAACTTCCAAAATTATATGTTTGCAAAGCTTTGTTTATAATTCCATTCACTATATATTTATTTTCAGTTATATATGTACAAACAAATGTAATGAATTAAATTGTATCAAGTAAGGTCTTATGTGCAGTATAGCATAACATTTATTGATATTTCAGGTCATACTTAATTATAGAGTTTTTGATGTTTCCTTTCCTGTTTTCTTTATACCTGTGGGACTAATCTCTATTTTGATCTAGTTCTTATATGTTAAAAAGGAATTGTCAAAGAAGATGTATTCCAAAATCTTCAATAATAAAAATATAGGCACTGTAGTCAAGTCTAGTGTATTTATTGGTTTCCTTTATATTTTATTCCCTCTTCTATTTTTTGTAGTTGTGTGTTCCCTACTGTGATCTGCATGTAATATTTTGAATAGGAAGTGTCAAGGGAAGTATATTCCAAAATCTGCAGTACCATACTACTAACTACTATTATATAAAACCTAGATTTTAATTTAAAACAAATTTATACATTAGTGTATTTTTAGATGTTTGTTTGAAAATGGCCAAGATTATCACTTTGTTTTAGTGCGCAAAAATGCATACATTGCACAATGCATCATTATTAAGTTTTTCTTTTGGAATGTGTGATTGCATGCTTTTTATAGGGCTATTAAATCCTACAATCATCAATTATATATGCATTTGTTGATATTTTATTAAGTATATAATTCTAGTCTCGTCAGCGAGTATGATGCTCTGAGGTAGTATGAAAATAAATTTAAATACGAATAATATCCATTCGCAAAAGCTTCCGGCATGTGGTTTGACGTATAAGGGTTTGACGATTTTTGAAATCTTAGGTTGCTAGTTCAATCTATCGACACGCGGTTTGACGAGAGTTTTGGAATAGGTCGCAGATTCGCGTGTGCGTTTACTTTATCTAATTTCCCATATACCCTGCAACTAAATCTGTTCTATTATTGTGAGATGAAGGCGTTGTTGCCCACTCGTTCTTCCACCCACTAGGTAGTTAACATAATGTCGGTGAGGGCTGATAGCCAGCCTAATAAGGGCTGTCGTGATTTATAAGAATATTTCTTAATCCGTTCATCCATTACGAGACAAGATCTGTAATCTGTAAATGCAATGGTACGTTTTTACTACTTTCGATTCCTTTAAAAAAAATTGCGTAAACAAACTGCTTACTTAACCAATAGTCTAGGTCATATTAATAAAATATAAAATACTCATAAATATGATGCATATCTAATAATGCATAATCAGATACGATTAAAAACATACATACATAAAATACGTCCACCTGACCTGAATAGGCCCAATAACATTCATACCTATATCAATTAAAATAAAAAGAAAAAATCCAGGCTATAATAGTGATGCCAATAATAAATAAATAAATAAATATCGTCTTTATTAAATATGCACATATGTAACATAAAATTACATATAATTACATATATATGCAACGAATAAAAATGGCGAAGTTTAGCCTGAGGCTATTCTTACACTTAACCATTTCCATCCTGAACATGAGCCTTATAATATAATTTTGGTTAAATTAGAAAATAAAAAGAAAACAATTAACAAAACAACAAAATACAATAGATTATCATTTGTAACCCCCTAATCATTCTGCAATTGTAGCAGCTGAGTTTTATAGTTTGATCGTAAAACTGATACAGTACAGTTCTTTAGGTCTGGATCCAAAGAGTTATACAAAAGCACTGCATTATAAGTAAAGCTACGTTGAAACATTGCTGATTGATGTTGGGGCATAGTAAGTAGACCTCGATTTCGCAGCTCACGGCCGTGAATTGCTGTGCGGAAAATGAGCTTTTCCCGTAAGTATATTGGCGAGTTAGTGTTCAGTATTCTAGTCAAAAACATTGCAAAATGTAATTTAACGGTGTTGCATATATTTAGCCACCTAAGCTCTTTTCTTTTATCTGATACGTGATCAAATTTCCTAAGTTTATAAATGAATCGACAACAGGTGTTTTGTGCAATCTGCAAACGATTTTTCGTAGCCAAATCCAGACAGGGATAAAACACTACACTGCAGTAATGATATATGGGTAAAATCAACGATTCGCAAAGCTTTTTTCTAATTTTAAAGTTTAAAATAAACCTATTTGCATAAAGAACCTTCATCTTTAAGTAACTTTTCTGAAGTAATTTTTTAACATGTTCCTTAAATCTTAAGGTGGTATCAATATAAATGCCTAGATTCTTTGCGCAACATGAAAAACTCAAATTTGCATCACCCAATACCAATCTCAGTCTTGCCTGCAATATTTGCCGTCGTTTCTCTGCACAGAATAATAAAACTTCAGTTTTATTAGGATTTATTTTAAGATTATGTTCCTTTGAATATTCATAAATTGAGTGCAGGTCTTGATTTAAGAGATCTTCCGCTTCATCAGCCCTGAAAGGGTCAAAGCAGAATAACAATTGCGTGTCATCAGCATAGCACTGTACGTGAGAGCCGACGACCACTTCAAAGATATCAAATATATAAATTAAAAATAAAAGTGGCCCAACAACCGATCCTTGCGGGACGCCAGACACAATATCTTCCACAGAGGAATAGTCACTACCAACTCTCACACACTGCCGTCTACCAAATAAGTAGCTCCTAAAAAACCGAACAGAGAGCGGATCAAAGCCCAGGAACTTCAGCTTGGCACATATCAATTCGTGGTCAAGCATGTCAAATGCCTTTGAATAGTCTAATGAAACCGATATTACTGCCATATTTTTATCCAAAGCCCTGAACACCTCATCCGTCAAATTAAATAGGGCGGTGGTAGTGCTGTGACCCGTTCTGAAGCCCGATTGGTGCACAGGAAACAAATTATTAATTTTTAAATATTGTGCAATCTGGGTATATATAACTTTTTCCAGCACTTTAGAAAGTACTGGTAACAGACTTATGGGGCGCAATTCAGTCACATCGGATGGACTTGCAATTTTTGGTATAGGAAAAACTATAGATTTTTTCCAACTATCTGGAAAGTGTCCAACTTCTAAACAACAATTCAATATGTGAGTCAGATGATTCAAGATAGCCGGAAGACTAAGCTTTATCATAAAGAGTGTTAGGCTATCGCATCCAGCCGCATTTGAATTGATTCCATAAACATTTTCGTACACCACCTTCGGTTCGACCGCGTTAAAATTAAATTGTAAACCGGCTTTAAAGTTATTACTATTATAAAAATCTATTTTATTTTGACAATGATTAGTTTTTTGAAAAACACTCATAAAGTAGTTATTTATTCTGTTAGGATTCATTAACTCAGGGGGTAAGTCAGGCCTGGAATTTTTTTTAGCTGTATAGACGTTCATATTTCTCAGACCCTTCCAAAGCATTTTGTGATTTTTCCGTTGTTCCAAAAAATTTAGATATCCCACTTTCTCCCGGCGGACCGAAGCAAGAGCAAAATTACGAAGCACTTTATAAGTGCGCAAGTCCTCTAAGGACCTACTTGCTTTATATTTAACTTTAGCCCTATCCCGCTCCCTCATGATAGCGGTCAATACAGGCGTGAACCAGGGCGCTGGTGGTTTGTTTACACGGACCGTTCTTAAGGGGACATGTTCATTAAATATGTTTGTCATTTGAGTTGTAAGAAAATCGACCTTATCGTTTATATCAGGCATATAGTATATTTCATCCCAAGACGTTTGAAATAGATCTGTATAAAATGCTTCTTCATTCAATCCTTTAAAGTCGCGAAATGATACAAATTTTTGGATTTTTTTTTGAGAAGGTAATTTAATATAGCAATATGTCAATCTATGGTCACTTATATGATTGGCGCACATTGTGCCAGCCTCCTGAACAACCTCAGAATCGCTAAAGAAAATCGGATCAAGCAAGGTTGACACAGTTTCAGTAATCCTTGTTGGTTCATTTATGACCTGTTCAAAGCCGAGAGTGTCAAACAACTCAGAAATTGGATTACCCACATTAAACAAGTTAACATTTAAATCCCCAAGAACAGACACATATTCACACATAGACAATATTTCTGGTAAGATGTTATCAAGCGTTCGAACACATGACAGCACATTGTTCATGGTTCGATAAATTACCCCAGCAACAAAAGATATCTTTGCATTTATATTAATTTTCACCCACATATTTTCAAAGCCATCTATTTCATCTGCACTGTCAATATTTAAAATTTCGTATATTAGTGATGATCTAATATAAAAACCTAATAATAAAGTGTACAAATAAAACTTGATCAAATATCCTAAAACAAATCAGAGAGTCTTGTTAAAACTTGGTTAGAAAGTCCTTGTATCACACGCGTGTTGAATTTTTTTTATCTATTTGAACAGGTAGCAGATGGTGTCAATCTGAGAGCATATTTGATTTGAATGAGAGGGTTGGGGGTCTTTATTTTTGCCTTCAAAGGCTGTTGGCACTATTGATCATGAGCTTCTATTGATAAAGTTGAAGGGATATGGAGTAAGAGGTGTGTGTTCTAGACTGATTGCTTCCTACTTGGAAAACAGGTGTCAAATTGTGTCAGGCACTCATGATTGGCAACAACATTTTTTAGGATCTGAATTAATGTTAAGAGGCGTCAGTTATGTTATCCCTGTCGCATGTCGGTGGGGTGCTCTGATGTGATGGGCCAGATGTCTACCTAGTGTGGGAGTACTAATTATTGTCTGCGTCGTAATAATGAAAAAACCGAACTCAATGTTTCATAAGATCAACATGGACACTGGGTCTTTGTATATTAATTCCAATCCCGGGTCTATTCCTTTAATATAGAGTGAACAACGCGTGAGCTTTGATCCATAGACTGCGTTATGCCATATATTTGCAGAGTGTCAACTGTTCGACTTTGCACATTCTGCTTAATTATGGAATATCTTTTTGGGATTCTTCAAGCTTTTCAGTTGATATTTTCAAATATTACAAATGCGTTGTCTTCATCCACGAGCATCCTGTGAAGAATACTTCAAGTGATTGGGTATTCTGACTACAGCATCATTCTACTTCATGGCACTGGTTAAATTTGTTAAGAAAAAACTTTGATATTTTCTCTACCAACAGAGATTGATATTCTCAGAGTATGCTAATGACGACTAGAGGTCGCTCGGCCGTCTTCGAAAGGGCAGCCTATTATCGGGGTATAAAGGCTTTCCAATTTTTGCACCCTGAAATAAGGAGGGTTGTGGGAACCGAGGAGAAGGCAATCTCCACGTTTGGGAAGGAGTTTAATTGCATTTTAATCTGTCTGAATTTATAATGTGTAAATTTTAAATATTTTTCTTTAATCTAGGTTTATAATTGTTTTAGTTTTGAAGTGAAACTTCTTCACGCGGGGAGTAAAATTTGAAGGTCCCGAAACGACGTTATGTCCCGAAAAAGCGTCACGATATTATATTGTGATATCTTTGTTAGTTTACAAGCTAAAATATGGGATTTGCTCTATTACCTTGTCAAGACATAAGCGAAATTTTTATGAAGAATATATATTTTTTTTCATTTAGTCCTTCCCTTTTTGTGAATTGAGTGGTATATTTAAAAAAAAACTACTTTTTAACCAAATCCGTTACGATATCTATAAGATTTTATTGTGATATCTTTGCTAGTTTACAAGCTAAAATGTGGGATTTGCTCTATTACCTTCTCAAGACAAGCGAAACTTTGATGAAGAATATTTGTTTTTCATTTAGGCCTTCCCTTTTTGTTAATTAAGTGGTATATTTAAAAAACTACTTTTTAACCAAATCCGTTACGATATGTATAAGGCTAGGGTGTTTAAGTTTAAGAAGTTTCACTTTAGACACGCTTTTTTAATTTGTTCTAGTTTGTAGTTCTTACTAATATTAAGGTTTTTATGACGTTGCTTTTTCATTTTTTATATGATCTTGTTGGCAAAAAAGATAAATAAATAAATGAAAATATATATCTATATGTTATTTACAAGGTGATCCAGCAGTGCGATCAGGTACTGTAGCTCCGTAATTCCAGGAGATAGGAAACGATGTCTAGAAAAAAAAAATGTAGGGACAGCTTCTCTTCTTAGTCATATCTTCATTACTGAACAGTTGTGATATCATGTCTATGAGCATAGATGGGTCGATTGTCTCCGCTGCTGTCGGTCTTCCGCTACTCTTAAATTTGTCTGCAAGGTTTTCCCTGTAATTTCTTTAATTTGGTCTATCTATCGTGATGGAGATCTTCCTCTTGACCTTTTACCTTCCACTTTGGGCACTTTGCCCTGCACGATAAATCTTTCTAGATTGTCTTGATCTCGTCTGGTGATGTGTCCGAAGCAGTGATGTAAAATTACCGTAATTTATATTTTTGGTTATTTACGGTGGTAATTTACGAGTGTAAATTACCAAAATTAATTACCGTGGTAATAAATTTGTATGGTAAATTACTATGGTAAATAACCGTAATATATTTTTGGTAAATAACAATAAATTACCGTAATTTACCGTAAACTGCAAGTAAACTAATAACGATTTCCATTCGTAAATTAATGTAAATTGTGTGTATTACTGTCTTTTGGAAACGTCCATTTGAAAAAAAAAACAGAGACGCACCCAGCGTGCACTAGTTTACAAATAAAAATTGCTATAATTTTTCAAAGAAGCATGTACCTACTTCTACATGTATAAAAAATAACTTGTCATAGTCACGTAATTATCACTTGGAAATGAAATTACGGTGTGTGTAAGTATCGGTGTAGGACAAAGAGTTACTTCATTTGTTTGTGAATAAAACATTGTTTTTACCTTTAATATTATTTAATTTTAAAACGAAAACACAGAATCAAGTGAAAGACGAGCCTCCGTGTCCATCAACTAAATTTTAATGGTTTGTAGCGTAGATACAGAATCTAAAGAAAACCTTAAATTCGTACTTGTTAAAATTTAGGTTAAGTGCCCTGTTAAGTAAGTACGTTAAAATTTTAGTTAGTGGAAACGGGGGATCCCGTACCTAAATACTAAATATATATTTTTTTATATTTGCATTTCACAATGAACTGGACTAAATGGGATCTCTAGAGGTCAACTATTCATCTATTTCAATTTCACCATCTATTTCAGAAGAGTCGGATTCATATTCAGACTCCGATAAAGATGGGAATGAAAACCAAAAACGACTAATATAGCGATATTAGGAGGTATACTATGCTATAAGCTATAACCAAAACATCGACTGCGACCTACGTTTTTACTTTAGAGAGCGCAAATATCTTGTCAATTCGGGAAATACATATTTTAAACGATGTGAATTCACATTATTCGCGACAGTCGACAGTAGTAAATCCCGGTCCGGCTAATCACCGGCAGCCGGCAGTAAATCCCCGAACGCATACTGCTCATATTGCTGACAAGCGTCACTTTCGGAAATATGGTATATTACAACAAAATACAGTAAATAACGGTAAATTAATTAACGTTAATTATTTGTCACACAATCCGGTAATTTTCTATGTTAAATACCAGTAAATTACGGTAATCAATTTCTGGTCATTTACGGTAAATTACCGTAAATTACCACCGTAATTTATCGGTAATTTACCAGTTCACATCACTGCCGAAGTAACCCAGAATGCGACGTCGGCAACTGGTGGATAATCGATTGGTGATTCCTAATTCGCTGAATACTGACACATTGGTCCGGTGTTCAGTCCAGGGTATGCGAAGCATCCTCTGCCAGCACCACATTTCAAATGCATCTATTCGTTGCCTGTCGCTCGACTTTATTGTCCAGGATTCGGAACCATATAAGAATATCGAAAACACTAAGGTGTTTACCAGGACTTTTAGTGTTTTTGGTTATGCATCTGTCTTTCCATATCTTGGATAAGTTTGACATTGCTGTCCTCGCTAATACTATCCGTCTTCTTATTTCTGTTTCACACCCTCCCTTGCTGTTTATTAACGATCCTAATAGATAAATTCCTCTACTACTTCAATTCTATTTTAGAGATTTCTTAACTGTATGTTGTTACTCCTATCAATGACCATTAGCTTGGTCGTGTCTAAATTTATTTCGAGACCTAGAGCTCGTCTTTCATTTGCGACCTGATCAAGAAGTATAATCATCTCATCTTCATCTCTTTTTATTAGGGTAGTGTCGTCCGCGTACCTGAGATTATATATCTTTCTACCATTGATTGATGCACCTCCTTCAAAATTCTCTCGGGCTCGTCTCATTATGAATTCACCGTAAACGTTAAACAGTCTCGGCAATAGGATACATCCTTGACGCAGTCCCCTATGTACTTTGAAAATGTTTGATGTTTTATTGTCGAGACTAACTATGGCGTTGTTATTTCCATATAGGTTGCTGATCAGAGATATGAGATGAAAAGGAACTCCCATTTCTTTCAATACATTCCAAAGACCACTCCATCGAACACAATCGAACGCCTCCTTGTAATCTATGAAGCATAGGAGCATGGGTGTATTGAACCCCCTGCTTTCTCGATTAATTGGTGGATGTAAAATGATTGGTCCCTAGTCCCTCTCCCCTTAACGAAGCCTGTTTGTTCTGGAGGGATCTGGCTCTCTAAGTAGTTCTGCAGCCGTCTATCTAAACTGCTGGCCATTTGCTTTCGAGCAAGGAAAATTTCGCCTAAATTTAAAACTAAATATTTTCTTAACCAGACATGATATCGACCTACGGTTTTAAATGGTCAATAGACTTATTCCTTAGGAAGAACTTTCCAATGTTGGATTTTTTTTAAACTATCAAAAAATATTATATACAGGGTGTGAAAGAAGACGCTGATTTTTGCTCCAATTTCAATAGCATGTAACTTTCACAATAATTTTTTTAAATTTTGCCACTGTACGTCAATTGAATCACTGGTTCATAGCAAAGAAAGTAGTTTGTCAAATTTTTGATATCTGCTATATTTTAAGAGATATTGATTTTTTTTGTAAAACCTTGATTTTTTCAACTTTTTGGTAGCTAGACTCCACTGTGTGTTATATCGTGCAAATTTTATAAGTGATTATCATTATACCTTACGAAAAGCTTTTTTATGTTGAGTAAAAAAATAGTCATAATCATTTATACTATGGATTATTAGTATCTCACAATTTTTCCCGATTGTTTTGTATTGGAAAGTACTCTCATCTAGATTTAGCAAGTTTTATCCTTATTTTTTATTTTTTAATATTGCACTGTATCTACATGTATATTTTACAGTGTGTCTGTTTTATAAACTATAATTTTTTAATTTAAATTTTGGAAAAATTTTATTTATTTATTTCTAATACCTCACTATTCCTAAAATTAAACTTGTTTTGAAAGCCCTTAAAATTAAATATCACTAGTTTGGGTTAGTGTGTGTTTAATTTTGCAGGCGAATACTTTCCAATACAAAACAATCGTGAAAAATTGTGAGATACTCATAAACCATAGACATATAGTGATTATAGGTACGCCACTGCACATCATAACATTTAGGTACAATTTTTTACCGAGCATAAACAAGCTTCTCGGAAGATATCATAATCACTTACAAAGTTTGCACGATGCAACGCACAGTGTGGTCTAACTACCAAAAAAGTTGAAAAAACAAGGTTTTACAAAAAAATCGATATCTCTTAAAAATTTGACAGACTACTTTCTTTACTATGAACCATTGATTAAATTGGTGCACAGTGACAAAATTAAAATAAAATATTATGACAGTTACATGCTATTGAAATTTGAGCAAAAATCACGTCCTTTTTTAACATCATGTATATAAAATTTTTTGACAATTTAAAAAAATCCAACATTGGAAATTTTCTCTTAAGAGACAAATCTATTAACCATTAAAAATCAGAGACCAATATCATGTCTGGTTAAGAACATATTTCGTTTTAAATTTAGGTGAAATTTTTCATGCTCCAAAGCAAATGGCCAGCAGTTTATTATTTTAAGCAGGATTTTGCTGGCATGTGAAATTAGAGATATCGTTCGATAATTTTCACATTTTTTGGTAGATCCCTTTTGTGAATAGGAATAAATGCAGACGTCCAGTCTTTAGGCCAGTGACCACTGCCAGATCTTATTACAATATCATGTAAGATTTTAATTCCCGGGTCTCCTAGTGCTTTTATGAATTCAGCGGGGACTCGGTCTGTTCCTGGATTTATTTAGCTTTAGGTTTTTTATGGCTTCCTCAATTTCAGGCCTAAGAATATTGGGCTCCATTTCAAATTGTATATTTTCTTTTTGTTGTTCGATCGTTATTTTGGTTTCTTCGGTGTATAGTTCCTCTCAATATTGTTTCCATCGTTCGATCACTCTTTCATCTTCCTATACGATCTTTCCGTCCTTGTTCTCACTTGTGGAAGTCTTTGGTTTGAATCTACGTGTTATTTCCCTTACTTTTTATACGAGTCTCAGTCTCTGGTGTCATGGGTGACATCCCTGCATATTTTTTTAATGTAGTTTTTATCTTGTCTGTATTGTCTCTGTTTCTTTTTTACCTAGTCTTTTGTATAGGTCACAGTCTTCTTTCGGTAAAGTACCCTTCCTTTTCATTTATTTTCGTTTGTTAATTGTTTCTATGATCGCTTGTGTGATCCAGGGTTTGTTTGGCCGATTTATGGGGTTATTTGTTTGTTGAAGGCGACCTGCTGTCATCTTAATAGTATTTCTTAATGCTTCCTATTCTTGGTCTGGGTCTTGTTTACTCATCATGTCCTGTTTTACGGCCTCCAGTTTGCTTTGTATTTCTTTTTGAAATTGCCGTTTGACTGTTTCCGTCATGCTAATCCTGTTACGTTGGTGGTAGATTCTTTTTAGGCGGAGCCTGAACTTCATTGTTAATAAATTATGATCTGATCCGCAGACAGCTCCAGGGTACGTCCTGCAGTTAACGATAGAGCACTTCCAACGAGTTCTGACCATAATGTAGTCACTTCGATTCCTACATTTATCTCCTGGTGATATCCATGTATATAGGCGTCTTTTATGATGTGAGAATAATGTGTTTGGAATAGTGAGATTTTGTTCTTGGCAGAAGCAAACGTTCACCTCGTTCGTCTTGTCCCTAAGCCGAACGGGCCAATTATTCCTTTGAGTTGTTCATCTATGTTGTTTGTTTTGCCAATTTTAGCATTCATGTCTCCAGCAACAACGAGAATTTCATTCTTAGGAAGTTCATTTATGGTAGCATTCAGTTGCTCGTAAAAACCCTCAATAGCTTCATCTGACGAGTCACTAGTTGGGGCATAGGTTTGTATGAAGTTGAAGGGGTGCGATTTGATCTAGGGACAGCTAAGAACTACAAATTCATATATAATTTTTGGATGTATAGGGTTGCGCATAATTTTGCTTCAGACCTAACGTAGGTACTTTTTTTTTAATGGAGCACCCTATAAATAAGTGGATGAAAAAAATTCTAAGTATATTTGATACATCGATCCCCTGTATCCTCCACACTCAACTGTTTTCGAAATATCGATGTTTGAACATTCACATTTTGCAAAATTCGACAAGCTGTAGAATCCAAACGGCTTAACTTATAGCGAAACGGTTTGCATTTTCTTATCTTATTTTTTTCATAATTTAAGTTCCGGATTACGAATTATCCGGTTTGTGGGTACTTCCGGTTAAACTGGAAGTTAATGTCAGTCGATGAAATATGAAAATCTAAAATAGGAAATTGCAAAATGTTTCGTTCTTAGTTACGCCGTTTAGGTTCTACAACTTGTCATAATGTGTCTATTTTCAACCGTCAATATTTCGAATATATTTGATTTTGTGTAGGTGTAGGATCTGCTGTGCTATATTATTTTTAGAATGTTTTGCAGGATTTAAAAATTCACTAATAGGGTATTCCATTAAAAAGAAGTAAGTTAGGTTTGTGGAAAACTTATTGGTACCCTATATACTCAGAAATATTACTAATTTATAGCTCTCAGCAGTCCATACGAGTTTTTTATTAAACATTTTTTCTAACTCCTGTAGCGACCGAGCTATTATTGTATTTGAAATCTGAACCCTGTATCCGTTTTATTGATTGTATCTTGTAATTGGATAAAAGGTGGATTTAGGTTGTATGTAAGCGCCTAGGCATAACAGTCTACATATAATAATATGACTAGACTATGTAAATAGTTGCTTTACTTCCTCTTTATTTGGAGTTCATAGATTTTATCATTTTAGAAACAGTTATTGACTCGAGCCAAGAAAATGCGTTTAAGTCGAGCGACGGATCGACTGGGACGAATACAGAATAATTAAATTTAGTTTATGTTTATCCTGAGTTTTTCCCTCATAAAACATTTTTCAGTAGGCGCTTAAACATGAAAAGACCCTGTTAAAAAAATGTTCCGGTCGTATTTTTTACCGCCCCCGCGACAACCGGCAACGTAGGCTGCCCCGCCGCAGTTTTCCAGGTTTCCGCGATCAATGTCGCGCGTCTGCGTTGTCGTCGCCTCTTCGAAATCTCCATCTCCATTACGTCCCGTTTAAAGTTCGTTGCGTATTCCATGTGCGAAGCTGCGAAGAAGCCTCCTGGTCAAAAGGTCACCATTGCAGACCCGCAGCGGCAACGAAAAGTGGGGCGCCCGATGCGCCCCCCGTTCTCACCCAGAGCAGGCGCAGCCCTATATTTTGTATACGGTAGGTGGAAACTTACTTTTTTTTCTCAAGGGCTGTAGGCGAGGGAGGATTAATGATTAACTGCAGTAAGGGTTGAAAATTAAATTTGAAATTCGAGTGGTCAAAATTATTATAGATTATATAGATTAATAGATTATTAGGCATAGATTTTTTATTCCTTCAACAAACTATTCTAATAACTGCAATTTTATGAAAATTATTAATGGCGGAAACGAATTTGGGGGAAATGGTCCATTGGTAGTGGGAGGTGGACGTTCATTTTCCGCATATGTTTAAATCAACATCCTTTTGTGTCACAATCGTTTTTACATCTTGCAAGTGAATTTTAGATTCGATTAGAGTCGTGATTCAGTCCTACTTACATAATGGACGTGCAATTTTTTTCATATTAATCAAGACGAAATTAATATTTTTGTGGTTTTCAGACCAGTGGCTTGGTCATGGGTGGCATTTCAACCACCCTCTCTAACTTCCCTAAGTACTAAAAAATATGGGGCATTAATAATAATCATCTCATGATGAAGCTAACATGGTTAGCGAAACGCGCGTCGAGTGCAATATTTCTCCTGATGATGCTAACATGGGTAGTGAAACGCTCGTCGAATGCAATATTGTATAAGGTGTGATAGTTTACTGATATCATAGTAAGGCCCAAAAGACTGTATTATAAGAAATGAAACATATGAAAAAAAGTTAAAACTAATCAAACAAAAATTTTATTGGTACTATGTGTAACCACCGACTGGATTTTTAATTACATTTTAGGTCGATTAATATTTATATATTTCACGGTCGTCGAGTCCTACTAATAGCGGTTTAGGGTAAATTATTCAATCATATGTCATGTAAACACAAAATACAAACAAAGCTATATTTTGAAGGAATCGATAAAAATAAAAAGCCGCGCACTCGAAGCCACATGATGAATAAGTTATAGACCAGTTTCTGATATTTAGTTTCATAAGATCGTAATATATTTTCTACTGAACACATTTTTAAAGACCCCATTGTTCATACAATAATCGTACATTCCTGATGTTGCGATTTAGCTAAACTTACCTCAGGGTGTTAATTAAATTTCGGTTTTCTTTCATATTTTAGAAAGTTTTTGATCTACTGTTAAAAATTGATGGAATTGTTGTTTTTACGTCGCAGTGCTGAATATTTGTTATGATGTATGTACTTAGTCTGAAACTTCCTAAGATCGGCAATGGCAACTTTTACATCATTTGGTTTTGTAGTTTTTATTTTAAATTATGAAATTATCAGTTTTCTTCCATATCCGATCTAGTTAGCAAAGGCGAACTTGTGGCATAATTCGATTTTATTTGATGTATTCAGGTGACCTATACAAGTTTGGGTAATATCGAATATTTTTTATTACGAATGAAAATTGTATCTTATAAAAGCGCAATATGTCCGTAGTTTCGGTTTGTTTATTAATTAACCGATTTCTCAAAATATCAATTTATAAAGTATATGGCAGTAGCAAATACTGTTTGAATGTTGCTCTTAATCTTTTTATAGTGAAATAATATAATGCCTAGTTTCGTTGCAGCCAATGGATTTTACAATACATGAAGAGGTTTCTTCTATCTTCGGCCTACCTATGTCTCTTCTATGGTATCTAGCGCTCTTATCTTTCTCCACAGTGAATTTGTAGGTTTAATACTATTGTTATCAATATTCTATTAATTTTTGAAAACACTTTTGATATTATGTGCGGCCATGGGTGACTACGTTTAACATCGAGGCCAGTGGCGGATGCGCTTAAGGCAGCTACCTCTGACCGCATCTGTGGTGCCCCATTATGGACGGTCTTCTGGGACGGCTGACGGACGCGGACTCCTATGCGCAGACCACGCTGATGACCGGCTACGGTCGTTATATTAACGTCATCTGTGAAAGAATGAAGGTGGCCTGTAGAATAGTAGAAATATAGTGTGAGGAGATCGGTTTGTCAAAAAAAAAAAACTGAGACAATTCTTTTCACGAGAAGAAGAAGCCCAAACGGGTTTATAGCTCCCAGAATTTATAGTGAATCACTTGACTCTGTGAGAGATGAAGTACCCTAATGGACTATATGCTTCTTGGAGAGCGCAAGTCGAAATGATACTTGAAAGATCGGTGGCAATGCATGCTAAACTGAATCGAACGGTGACCACAACCTGGGGGCTTAGCCCACGGGTCGTGCACAGGCATTATGCCGAGAATCGTACACGTCTCGATTGTGTAGTGGTATGGACCACTTGTCTTAAACGAGCAAAAATCTAAGCCGGCCTCACCATCACAGGGGACGTGAGAGCAACAGCAGCATTAGATAATCTGCTAGGTCTCCCACCACTCGAGGCCTGGGTCATTCAGGAGGATAGTCGGAAATGTCCTAAAGGCAAATGGGGATATACATTTGTCCTCATACAGAGTCGTATCCAACGACAGGTTGAGATTGAGGAGAACATAAACAGTAATCATACCAACAAAAGCGGAAGGGAACGTGGAGATGTAAGTTTGCCGGAGACGGCTTACGACTCGTAGGATAACAGTCTTCCAGAGCGGGGGTCTTCTTGAAGTTAGTCTTTTGCACCTGGGAAAATTTCCCCTGGGAAGTAAAGTAAAGTGAATTTTATTCATGCTAGTAACAGAATTTTACAGTCGTCAGAAAAATACATCATAAGCAAACAATGCTCTAAGATTAAATCACATAAAACATAGCAGGTTGAGATACAACTTTTAACAACAGCGAGAAAATTCCTACAAAGACACTTAAAAATTACTACCCAATATGAAAACATACAAGTTAAACACTTTAAAATGTGATCACTAAAAATTTATTAACGCTGTAAAAGCATTTTCACATAGAAAAGATCTTATTGAGGCTGTAAAATCCTTACCATTCAGAGTCGTTATCTCTAGGAATTTTGTTAAAATGGAGCGTAATAGGGAGTCGCAATTGAAGACCTTTAAAGTCTAAGGAAATTTATGTTTATCAGACTGTCTGGTATTATATGAATGTAATTCTGAACACAAATCATAATTACTAATGTTCTTTTTTATATATGTAAGGCAGAATTTTCAGTTTTATAAATGACGCTCTAACACTCGCTCTATACAGGCCCTCAACAACCCTCAGATCTCTGCGCTGTAATCTGAAAATCCGCTCCGCCTGAGGCGCATAACCCCAAGCCAGAAGGCCAAAGTTGCACCAATGCATGGAATACAACAAAACTCCCCCCCCCCCCCCCCCCCCCCCCACGGTCTTACAAAGTTTCTTCATAAGAAATATTGATTGTGAGATTTTGTTTGTAACTGAATCAATATTCAAAAATCAGCTTTGAGTCAAGTGGCATTTCTAAAAACTTCGCCCCTTCATTCGCGGCCCCAACTGTTGCACCCACATCTCTGAGAGGAAATACAAGATTTTCCGTTTTAGTAATATTTAAAGTCAGATGGTTACCACTAAACCAATGACTCAACTCCGGGACCTCTCCCGCCATCAGGGTCTCTAGGTCCGTCAAACTTTTACCATTACATAGCGCCGTGGTATCGTCCGCAAAAAGGATTAGCTTACGGTCCAGTCAGATTTCATTGATATAAATGATAAACAGGAGTGGTCCAAGTATCAAGTCCTGGGGCACGCCATGACTAATGGGCATCTCCCGGGATAATACAATATTTAGCCAGACACTCTGAGTACGGCCGGTGAGATAGCTACGCATAAGCTGGCTGCTAATATTACTTAGTCCATACCAATTAAGAGAGCAGAGGTGTACCCAATTTTGATGGTTGACGAGGTCAAACAACGAAATGAAGAGGATGTAGTAATTTGCTCTGATAGTCAAGCTGTACTCAGAGTGCACCCAGTACTAACACTAAAGTGAACCAGGAGTGCTGGGATGCCTTGGAGCGGCTGGCACAGAGCAAGAGAGTGAAGCAGATATGGGTGCCGGGACACAGCGAGATGAGTTTACCAGACTCTGTTCTGGCAGCCTATGCATAGGCTCGCTGCCATTTTTAGGCCTTTATAGAGCCCAAGTAAGAGCGGCAGTCAGAGTGGAGCGGAGACACATACAGTGGCCATTTGACGCCTATCTATCAGATTCTTTCTGCGTTTCTTTGATGGAGACGAGGCTTTATCACATTTATTGTGAAATAGATAAGTAGGCTTAATATGTGTCTTTGTCAAACGAAATTTGACAGTTTTATTTGCCATTTAAAAAATACCTTTGTGTTTTTTTCTCAAAATTTTAATGATTTCTTTAAACAAAGAACCCAGAAAACGCCGCTATTATGCAAACAGAGAGCTGCTACACCATTTTCCAGTTTGCCCAACGGAATTCCTCAAATGACTCCAGCTAAGCAGTGATTTCTAAAATAGCTTCATTTTCTTAAATTCTGGCATCAAATAGACTCCATTTCAGAGTATGCATCCCTTTTTATATGATACCTTAGATCAAGTAATGTGAAAAAGAAAATATTACCGGTAAGTTGAATTTTATAATAGAATTTTTTTTTAAATATCAAATTTTATTTGACAACTGCAATTCAGAGTAGGCTTATATCACTAATGTGCTTTGAAGCGTCAGATTTTGACACGAGTTAGGTAAATTAGCATGAAACGACACTTATTTTATGCTCTGAGGTTTTATCAAAGTTTTGTAGTACTTTATGTAAAATATTTACCAAAATGTAAGTATTACCTTGGCATCTACGCATCTGCAGCTGTATTTCTAATCTATTTAAAAACCTTATAATCAGTCAAGAGGGTGTGTTTACGCGATTTTTTTTTAGTTTTAAGAGTTGCGTTTTAATCATAGTCTTTTCGGTATTATTGTTTAATATAATTTATTCTTAAATACAAAGAAAACTTCGAGCAGTGGAGGTATTTCAAACAATGTTAGATTTTCGCTCAAAAAAAGAATGCGTTTTTGATTGTATATAGAACAAAACATATTAAGCGTAAATTATGTTTTGCCCAACATGATGCTTTCTCGTAAAGCTAATTTATGCTTTATGATATTTTTGTGTTGACATGCTCAAAAATATTCGTTAGGCAAGTACTATTAATATTTCGTTCATAGGCATTTCTCAATAAATTTTGATCACAATTAAACCCTTGCTTCTTGATAATGAAAGAATTCATATTTATCATTAGTAGTAAATGTCAAAATGTATCTTCGTCCAATTTTTAAAATTATTCGTTCAATCACTGAAGAATATTATAAATTAAGGGCACACCTACGCCTCGAATATTCAAAAATCCCACCAGTTGCACTTGAATTTTGCGCTCTTAATTTTATTTATTTATATATATTACAGTCTATAGTCGTAGAAAGAAATTGTATGATATGCGTTCATATAGTGTCATCTTGGTCCTTGCGCATATTTTAACTCATCTGCACTCATTTCCACATTTAGCTCTCATTCCAAAATGTATGACTACCAACTTATTTCATAAATATCTGTTTTCTAGGCCTGTTATTTTTTACTGTTATTACTTTACGCGTTATTTTCAGTGCGTAAGCGATATTTTTTAACACAAGTGCCACTTTACGCACACCTACATACCTATACAACCACCAGTCGCGCATGATGACACTCTTATCTTCATTTTGATAGAATCTTTAAAACATAAAAACTGTATTAATTTTATTAAATTGTAATATATAGTAGTTGTATGATATGCGTTTATTAAGTATCATTTTGGTTTTGGTTCATATTTTTAAAATTCAGATACATCTTAGTTTAGCACTCGTTCCAAAGTGTATGCTTTACAAACTTGTATCATAAATAACTATTATCTAGGGCCAACACAGTAGGAGCTTATTGCGTCGTTCATTTTGACTTAGGTGGGTTATGTATGAGTCATTACTATTACATAAGCATAGAAAAGTGATTTATATATACACGAAATAGAACTTTCACTGTATATATCCCCTCCATTTTTTGTTTTAATTCATGACTACACCGCTATGCGCTTGCATCGCCGTTTTTCGACGTCCCGACGTCAGGCGTCCGTCACAAAAGTTTTAAGTCATGTCAGGCATGTCAAATTATTATTGCATTTATCGTGTTGAGTTTTTTTTGAATGGTGAAATATGTTTTATTGTTGTGTTTCTTCCTGTAAGAACTCAAAGAGTTGTATGATGTTAAGATTTCCATATTTTGATGAATCGGTAAGTACCTATCAGTCCTACCACAGACCACTTTTGTGATGTAATTAATTACCTTTTATGCATGCAAAATTAGTTTAACTACTCTATAAAATCTAAATTGATAAAAAAAAAAACAGATAAGAGTCCCAATAGAGTTTAGGCTAGGCAAATGTGGCCCAGATTGATTTAAGTGTGGATGCAAAAAATCCAATTTCACAAAAAGCCTGTGTTTGAAGTTAAAGACGTCATATAGCAAAATTACCTTATTTTAGTCTGCATTGGAAAACATTTAAAGCCCTTTTTATTTTTTTTATATTAAAATTCCATTTTTATGCTTTGATACCATGTTGATCGAATTTTAAATATTGTTTTTCAAAGTAGGTAACTAATCGATGCATTATCTTTAATTTAGGTCAAGTTTAGTTTAGCGGAAATCCGTTAGCAACAAATTAATTTTTTTTTTTTGGCATTAGAGTACCTCTCTCACCGCAGAGCAATCAAAATTTTTCGCCGCAAATACATCATTCTCATTTTCAGAAAAAAATTTAAATGTTTAAAAAAGCGGAAATTCATTAGAAAAAAATTATTGGCTATCTCTCTAACCCTAATTAACCAGAGTAAAAACACAAGCGCGCTACGTGTGCTTGTGTCTTCACTATCCCAAACCCAAAACTAACCAAAACCAAAAAGCGCGCGTAGTAGCGCGCTTCTCCCCTTACTCCTCCAAACTAAGTAAAAATAATCAAAACTAACTTTAATTAAGCAAACAAGCGCAATGAGACAAGCGTGCTACGCGCTTGATCAACCCCACATAATACCTAACCAAAATTAAACCAAACTAACAAAACGCAAAATCTATTAAAACATATGCCAATTTAAAGATTTTTCATTTAAACAATTTCGGCGAAACACATTGTACATGTTTAAAGAGCAAATTACTAGCCAAATAGAGTTATCTAATTTTCATCTCCATAACAGATTTCCGTTGTTCTAAACTACAAAAAAAATCCATTAATTAGGCATTTTTCGATAAAACTAATAACACCATTTTATTAAATAGGTTTTTCTGGACCGGCCTGTAGCAAAACAAATAATAGAAAAATTATCCAAATTCAGATTTTAGTTAAGTTATGATACAAAAAAATCTAATTTATTAAAATTAACTTATTTTAAATAAACACTAGATTTGGTCAACTCGAGTTTACAGATTAGTAATTTTAGCAGTAGGTATTGTGAAAGGTCAGTATTTCACATTCCTGTGTTATCAATGTTATTCGTATTTCTTATTACTTACTCTTGGAAATCCTTTACTCACTTTTAAAACCACTCTACAGCCTACTGTTTAAGCCATGGAGGTATAAACTCTATTCAATATTGGCATTTCACCATTTCAAATAATATTTACCTGTTACAGATATTTACGATCTGGATTTCGCGAATAGGGAATGAGAAATTGAAGCAGCTTCCTCGAGAACAAGTATATAAGAATTATAGAATATGTGCAAATCATTTTGCACCATTTTGTATTAATAAATTTCTACCCAAAGCGCCTTTGAAAGCAGGAAGTTTACCTACAATTGGGCTACCTGGTAAGTTTACGTGTAACTAGAATAATGATATACGGTATATCTGATGATAGAGGTTACAAGAAGATAAATCACGTAAGCATTTCAGGTTTACTTATTGTATTGCTTTTAGGAATTCATGGAGAAGAATCTACAATAACCAATTCATTTTACTCATGGATACAGCCTGCAAATGAAAATGTCGCATCTATAATAATTAACAATGATGAAACAACGAGAATGATTAGGGATGATAACTCTCCTGTTCCAGGACCATCTCATTTGCCAGGTACCTAATATTTTATTAAAAAACCTGGTGTAAAATTCTAATTAATTGCCAGTAACATTTCTTTTATATACAGAATAGTTTAATTTAAGGTTTTCTAAATATTGTCATTTATATTATAATATTTTCTAGTTTACATTTTTATATATTTTAATATATATTTATTATTATGCTAAGTATGGGAATCTCGTAAACCGTAATAGATAGAGGGTTGGTTAAAAGTTGCATTTTGATGCATAACAAATTGCCGTTTTAAAAGTTCGAACTACATTCGAAGTTCCCGAAAAAAACCGAAACTTTGCCCCCATTTAACCGACATTTTATCTATTACGGTTTACGAGATTCCCATACTTAGCCTAGAATTTGTAGCTCCGTGTATACGTTCAATCGCCATCACTAAAATACTAAAAATTCGTCATTTTGTACAGAGTGTCCGCTTTTCAACACTGCAAAGTATCTCGGTTATTTTTTCAGACACTATGCAAATTTTTTATAAAACTAATGTTACCACCACTAGATATGCTCTATTTTTCTGAGTGTCTGAGCTACAGGGTAATTTTGATGATTTATCCCTTTGAAGCACCCTGCATCACGGGCATTTCAAAAATTATACTTTGGCCATATTTATTTTTTCGTAAAATATAAATAGTATTTTTTTTTTAAACTACATTGTTAAAAAATCAATTACGCCACAGGATTCCCTATTAAAAAAACGACCAAAAAGCTGTTTCCGCTTTGAAAATGATTTTTTATTACATCTGAGATACGGCGGGTGATTGAAATGGGCAAATTTTTAAAAATCATCCTGCAGCTTAGAGACAAACGAGCTATGAATAATCTGTTTGTGGCAGCTTTACCATCATAAAAGAGTCGAGGGACGTGTAAACTGCAACTCTGTATCTTTAAAAATAAGTAAGATATCCTGCAAAAGTGTTTAAAAATGGACATCCAATACATACTGAAAATATATTGTTTTTATTTGGTGTATAGTATAGCCTAAAAGTTGTTAAATTGGTAGTGCTCCCAAATTTATATTTTATATAACATTTAATTTTAAGAAACTTTAATTGAGTGTCCAAGAGATACATTTTGCAATCACATATAAATAACAACAATTTACTAGATTAGTTTGTAAAAAGGTGATCTTTTTGTAAGAAATGTGTTGCCAAAAATGTGCTTACTTATTTCTACATCAATTTTTAGGGTCAATTTTAAGAAGTCAAACTCCCTCTTTGTCAATGCAAGCTTCGCCAATATGCACAACTCCTAAAAGCCGAAATGGTAAGATTCTTACACTACTTTTATAAAAAGTTATTATTTTTAACCCTACATTTATTGTTTCAGATCTACACAGAAGGTTATCTCTGCTGAAGTCAATATCGGCAACAAGGGTGTCACAGTTGTCACCAAGAAAACGAAAGCTATACCGGATAGCAAAAAATTTAAAATCCATTTCAAGGCGGCTTTTCGAAGACCACAAGAGTTATGTGTCAAAAGTCGAGCAAGCTACCGATTTTGCAACAGTCAATGATTTCATGAAGAAGTCTGTCAATAAAACCTCATTCCGATTTATAATGTCACAGATTACGCAACAAAAGTTGAAACCTAGAGGCCGAAGATTCACGAACCAAGAAAAGATTCTTGCGTTATCCTTAAGCAGAAATTCTAACAAGAACTACAAAATTCTGCAAAGCATATTTGCTCTGCCTTCAAAGCAGACAATAAATAGGCTGCTAAAAAGAGTTCCTATGAGATGTGGCATAAACAGGCCAATATTCAACTCTCTTCAAAAGACAGTGTCAAAAATGGCTGCTCAGGACCGATTCTGTTGTATTTCTTTTGATGAAGTGTCACTATCTGCTGGACTTTCTTTTAATTTGAAGTACGATTGTATAGAAGGTTTTGCAGATTTGGGAGAGACTAAAACATTAAAGTTTGCCGACCATGCCCTAGTTTTTATGGCAAATGGTATTAGGAAAAAATGGAAGCAACCACTGGCCTTTTATTACGTGGAGAGCGGTGTCAACAGCGGAGAGCTTGTAAGATTGTTGAAAGAAGTAATAAGTGCATCACAAGCAGTCGGTTTAAAAGTTGTTGCCACAGTTTGTGACCAGGCGGCAAAAAATAAATCGGCCATAAAAGAATTACAGCGACAGACCAGGGAAACCTACATAAAAAACAATACTGAACAGAGGAATTTTGGTTTTGAGATAAACAACCAAGAAGTCGTACCACTGTATGATGCTCCACACATGCTGAAGGGAATAAGAAATAACTTAATTAGAAATGACGTCCAATTTAAATGGAAAACTGGACATATTCAGAAAGCATCTTGGAAATAAAACCAGTCAGCTTATGAGTCAGATACGCCAGACGATCTAGACTATAGACTGTTTTATTCATTAAGTGATTCTCACATATACGAAAATAAAATGAATAAAATGAAAGTAATTTTAGCAGCACAGGTGTTTAGCCAAAGGGTAGCATGTCAAATTAAGCATGTCACTGCAACAGGTAATTATCTATTTTATTGTTAATTAGCTGAACTTATCTTTCATATATATAATGAATGGATTTTTTAGCCTCCAATTTTCTGCCACCTGAGGCTGATGGAACTGCCGAGTTTGCCCTTTTTTTTGATAAGCTATTTGACAGCGTCAATGGCTCTATCATTCAACGCACACATGGAAAGTATTTACGATGTGCTATTCAAGAACGAAGTATGCATCACGATTTTTGGAAAGAAGCCATCCCTGTACTTGAGAGTATTGTTTTTTTGAACAGTACTACAGGAGGACACGTTGTACCGCCCTCAGTGAAAAGTTGGATTCATACCGTAAAAGCTATCAAATATCTGTGGGGGAAATTGAAATTAGAAAATTTTAAATTTTTGATGCCCCGAAATCTAAATCAAGATGGGTTAGAAAACTTTTTTTGTAAAGTAAGAAGCTTGGGAGTACGTAACAATAATCCCACTTGTTCACAATTTGCGCAGTGTTATGTCACGCTTATAGTTAATAATTTTATGGGAACGCACTCACCAGGGGCAAATTGTGAAGATGAAGGTTGTGAGGGGGCTTTAGATAACTTAAACTCATTTATAACATCACCATTTGAAGAACAAGTGGTAGCTTTAAATTTACCGGAATGTGAAACTTCGCAATATGACCCTCGCAATATGGAATTAACCCAATTACATCGTTACATTGCTGGTTTTGTTGCAAAAAAAATACTCAAAAAAATTGGAATTTGTCCAGAGTGTCGGTCAAAATTAATTTCAAATAATTTAGATCCTGAGAACAGACTAATTGAAAGTAGAGCATATAGTCCCAAGGCACTCCTTCGCCCTTCTACGACATTTTCAAAGCTGTTCATAAAATATTCCTTTAATTTAAGTATATATATAGAAAAATATTGTACATATAGTAACATTTCATTAATTTTAAAACAATTGTTCAAAGAGGATGATTTTATTTCGTTCACCTGTGACAAACATGATGTACAAACTTTGTTTGCCAATTTACTAACTAAATTTTATATTTTTGTATGGGTTAATAATATTAATAGATCCCTTAAAGGAAAAGATGAAAACTTGAAAACACAAAATCTTGGCTATGTGCGTACTTTGGCAAGAAATCGCTACCAAAAATTCAAAAAGTTTAAAAAGCGTTAGAAGTAATATTTTCTTTAATTCCTACAGTATTTTGTACTATTATTATTATAACTAAGTTTAGGTCGTTTTTTTTTATTTAATTTATTATAAGGGCAGTTGGGTCGAGAATATCAACTAGTACTAGAAAAGTATATACACATGCAAAAACTTTCATGTTCTTACCCAATTTTGATTGTTTTTCAAGCTATAGGCTGATTACAAATTATCAACAATAATTTTACTGTTTTAAGAAAACTCTGATGCTTTAATCATGCGCAAGGACATTTTTTACATTTTTCCACCCTCCCTTAACTTTTTGTGCCACTGTGTAGAAAAAATATGTAAATAGGAAAGGTGTAGTGGTTGAGAAGTGGTTCTCAGAAAACATATGCTTGGCCAATATATTTGCCGAAACATGTTTCGAAACATGTACAATTATGGCAACCACACAATGGACGTATCGCCAAAATGTTTGTGGCGGCACCAAATACATGCTCGAATCCCTTGACTTGTTGCGATTTACCGACAACGAAGCGAACACTGGCAAACTTTGCCAAGCAGCGGCCAACCCCGACAAACAGATCACACACACACATCACACATTCGTGTTGGCCGAGGTTTGCCAAACTTGGCCAAATGTGTATGCCCAGCATGACAACAAAAATAATCTACTCTCCTAGAATTATAATGTTTTACACTTTTTTGATACCAGCAACAATGAATATCTATGCTAGTTCTCCACATTGTGTAAGATATTTTTAGGAGTGCTTACTTGTTTGTCCCAGTTTTTTTTTACGCCGCGATAGTACACCCATTAACAATACTTTATTTGTTATAAATTTTTAGAAATAATATTGTCACTATTTAAAAAATTATACGTAAAGTACTTTTTCTATGACCATTGGAAAATAAACAACTTTCATCACATTTTTCCTCAGCCGAAAATATCATATGTGTACCTACTTCTGTAGTTTGTTCGATTCCTTCCGTCTCGCCTTGTAATTAGTGAAGTCTGTTTTTTTTTAATCCTTGACATGCGCCAAAATTCCAAGTTAAAGGCTGGCAATGTTACGAAAAAGGTATAGCAGATCAAAACTCCGCTTTGTGGAAAGTCATCCGCATCTCAGACCAATAATTATTTCCAAATTCCGCCATGCCATGCATCGGGAAAAATGTATATGGGCAAAAGTCCAATTAGAATTTTTATGAAATATATTGATGCAACCGGCCGTAGTTAAGTATATCATAGCAGAATATTTAATTTTGTGACTTAAGCATTAAATAAAAACAGATTTTATCAACATCATTAATAAATCAGTAATAAATAAATAATTAATAAATATGCATATTATTTACCTACATTGATATATTGTTTTATTTATCACCAATATGTCTAGTTATCAAATATTTGCTAAATAGTAAACATTGCGCATTATTCCGAATCTTGCTGAAGTTGCTATTATTCAATAACTCCATTCCAAAACTTAATAAGTATTTTTTTGACAGATTTTGCACAATTTCTTCCAAAAATGAAGTTTTGGAATGATAGTTACTCCAAATAGCAAATTCAGAAAGTTTCGGAGCATCGCTCTATTGCAAAACAATTAAAATTTCAAACCAGACATCATTTGAACGGCCCGCCAAAGATTAGTTCAATGACTACACCGCTATGGCAGCACAGTCGCAAAAGCCACTGGCAGATACAACAGGAGTGAGTGTTCTATTTCGTGTATATATAAATCACTTTTCTATGTACATAAGTAGTAATTTAAATAACTCATTATTTGTGAGCTAGCGATACCTGATGATGCTTGTTCTAAAAAACATCATTTAAACATATCATAGATAACGAACGTTGCTTTAAGAGATTTTTAATGAAATTGGAATTTGCGAATCATGACATCCTACACCGCAGCGGTTTGAAAGTTAAATTAGCTTTTTATATCTGATATTTCAAATTGTATCAAAAGAGCCGATGGTATACCAGCGTACCAAAACAGTCGTGTCAATCAAATTTGGTACAATTGCACCAAAAATAGCTAGGCTGCCTGCGAATGATTTTTTTATTATTTTGAATGCTACCTCATTTTCTTATACGTATTTTGTCTCCCAGAAACCGATTTTGTCTTTATTCTTTAACTATTCAGGGTGTTATGCATATAATCTAATATACATACATTAACCTCTTTGGCAACGTGAAGTAAATTTAAAAAAATGCTTTGTTTCCATTATACGGAGTACGGAGGTGATGCAATTTGATGTAACGATGCATTTTGTGTACTTTTTTCTATGATAATTCAAAATTTATTATGAAGAAGTAATCTATTATTTAATATGTCATTATTACCTACTGACATCTT
Organism: Pissodes strobi; assembly: GCA_016904865.1. NCBI lineage: Eukaryota > Metazoa > Arthropoda > Insecta > Coleoptera > Curculionidae > Pissodes > Pissodes strobi. The sequence goes on along the minus strand of JAEQML010055077.1, from coordinate 1,993 downwards.
TATTTTTTTTTTGAAAATATTTTCAAAGCTGTTTTTTGGAGCAATGTTCATCAATAAATTATATTTTAGAAATTGCTACTATGAAGTTGATTACAATTTTTTTTCTGCTATATATTCCCCGTTAGCCAGCCGTCCTAATTAAAATCGATAACTTTAAAATGGCTGTCTTATGGATGCGCAACTGCATACCAAATATTAACCAAATTGAATCTAAAAATGTCAATCAATTTTGTAAATGTTTTTTTGGTACAATAACAATGGAACTTGAAGATATAAACTTGTCCGTCTGGCGATTTATCACTTTCCCGGACATTAAATATGAATGTTTTTTATGCTTGAAGCTTGAAGAGTTATTCGCATATTTTGATAAGACGTTTAATATCGTCTACCTATCCAAGTCCAGATAAGGTAAATACACACCTCACGTTCAAGCAGTCGAGTCGTATTTTAGCCTGACGTAAAACTTAAGATTTTGTGCCACTGATAGCACGTATATCCTTCTTTAATAGAAGTTGCACTTGAGTACCTGATAATTAGATTTGAATCGGTTCTCCATTCAATATTGTGAATTTATGTATTCAATTGCTTGCTGAGGTGCAGTGCTGCATAAGATAATATTTTAAATTATTGTTTTTCCCGATTAGGATGTCATTATATAATTGGCAAAGTCTATCAATGCTTAGTGCTGGTTATGCGCAGCAAAGCTAATGAGAAAAGGTGGAATAATTTTATGCTCTTTAATAAGTGACAATACAGGTTCGTAATATGTTTAATGTGTGTGTGTGGCTAGAATCCTAATTCAATCATGTGAAAATCAGATTTTGGAATTCGATGCCGTGGTCGTGGTACAACTGTGGTTAAGGATGGAGATATGTATATACAGGTGTGAGTAACTTGAATTGCCAAAATCGAGCCTAATGGCCGGCTGTATATAAAGCCAGCTTAAGATCAGCCCAGTTGAACCTCGCTTGGTAATTGAATCTCCCCATCTAAAATGCATCGCTGACAAAATTTCAATCAAGTTGGCAATGCAGTTTATATGGGATGGCTTATCAAGCTGGTTTTGGACAACTGGGCGTTAACACTAACATTTTTATTTGTTGTATTAATTTTTTTTAAGATTCAATAAAAGCTTGACCCACTCTACAGGATAGAGGAGAATATCATCAACCAGGGGCGCGGTGGAAGTGGCTTCTTTGTACGGGCCTCAATCTGATTTTCCAAGTCAGCTTAGAATTTAGGATCACGTTAAGAAGCTTAGCTGACAGCTTATGCTATTCTAAGGTCCTATGCATCAGATAATGATATTGCTGGTAGTGCCCCAAACTCATCATACATGGAAATAGGATAAAACGTTGGGTAACTTTTCTATCAGGCTTCCACTTCATGGATTTATGGATCTTAGCCAACTTTTTTTTATGGCAGTGGCACACACACTAAAGAGAGATCCTATGGCGCTCGACGAGCGGTGTTTATGCGAATATGTTGATTGACACGGTTCCTGAATAGTTGTAGGTTGTAATTAGGGGGAAACAGATGTCCTGGAAGTGAGTTCCACAGTAATGCAGTGCACCAGACAAAGGAGTTCTTGTAAAGCGATGTTCTAGGTGTTTCCAGTGGTACGACGACGGTGGGCTTCTGCCGTCTGTCGTGACTGTCTAACAGGCGTTGCCAGAGGCGGAATGAGGCAGGCCAAATCCTGGGCACATCTGCGTGAAAGTATCTGTAAAACAGGGACATCTCGGCCACATGCCTGCAGTGTTCCAGACTATCCAGATTCCGGGTCGCCGACGAGACGCACAACTCTCTTCTGAATGGAATACAGCAGCTTTAGAGTGTGCTTTGATGCGGTACCCCCAGATGTGTGAGCAATATTCTAAGGATGGTCTTATTTGCGCTTTGTAGAGCAAGAGCAACTGCTGCAGTGTATACAGTTTTTTGTTGCGAATAGCGCACCAAGCTTCTGGGAGGCTGATTTTGCGATGTTAGCAAC
>JAEQML010055076.1:0-36758 GCA_016904865.1 Pissodes strobi | reverse complement strand
CTAGATCCTAGTTTGGTATGTATTATTTGGTGTTATTTTTAATTTGCATTAGGTCATTGACTCAATCTTACTTTCCCTAACTATCTGTTTTTTGTTTTTTAATTATTCGAAACGAAATAAAGTAAAATGTCTTCTAATCAATGATTCTATATTAAAATCTTAAAATATGACATGTTCCGCTAACATTGTTTCATCAGATTGTGGGACTAAATGACTACTAACCCAAACTAACAATTTAGAGCTGTTATAACACTAGTACAATAAGAAGACTAACTTGAGCCCATTTTCAAATTTTTTGGCGACTACTCTCGATGCAGGTTTACAAATAGATCAGGGACGGCTCCTCAATAAGAGCGCCCGGGCGCGCGCACTGCCTTCGAAAATAAATAAAATCTCCTTCCCTACATACAATTTAACATAAACTAACTATAATTTGCGAATTTACATATTTTTTGAATCTCCACTGGCCGCAGAATACATTGCTTATAAGAGCGAAATCAAGGCTACGACGGCGAGGACCAAAACGTTGAGCGTCCGACGGCGGCATTCGCCCGTAATCACAACTAGTCTAAATCTGCCGTGAGCTAGTGTTCGTCGCTCTGGTTAAATACATTTTCGTCATGCAAAAAGGTCGGGAATGTTCGTAAAATCACGAGAAGTCGAGGCCTATCCGTGCGCTATTTAGATCCACACTTTTTCGCTTAATTTAGTAATAATTTGCAATTTTTGCGTTTATGGTATGGTGTCACAAGCTGAATTTTTCAGAGATGAAAGTGTTAGAATTGTAACATTATATCTGAAATTTGTACTAATGTCAACCGTTAAGTTTTATCTTAATATATATTTTCTTTAAGCCGCCGAAGTCTGGCGATAGCATGATTGTTTAGGCGGCAATATTAAAGCCGATTCATACTAGGGGTCAAGTCACGTTTTGATCAGGGTCTGGTCGTAGTCAGATCAAATATTATGGCTTGTATAATAAATTACCCTATTCACATGTATGGCAGGGTCAGATCACGAGCCAATCAAGTGAACCCGGTATTTCTTTCCACCGATATTTTGATCTAACTGTGACCGGACCGTGACTTGACCTATATTATGAATCGTCCTTTATGATAGCCGACTCTCTGTTGCGTGGATTTTTGCCAACTGTAATTTAGTCATCTTTAAGCTTTGTAACCACTAACTTAATTTTTGTTAATTAAATATTTACATCTAAAATAACAGGAAGGACTTTTTTAAACAGGTTATGGGCCTAGGTACGTTAGCCCTGGTTCAAGAGCCCTTTCGTCGCTTTTCGTGTAAAATAGTCGCGCTCGAGTCGTGTAGTTAAGTTTTGTGCTTGCGAACTCTAAATACGTTCGAGTCGTATTATATACAGAGTGTCGTCATGGCCAGTGTAACAAAAATCGATTGTGGAAATATACGAAAGTTTGATGGCTCAAACTTTCAACTATGGAAATTCAGCATCCAGATTTTGCTCAAAGTTGAAAACCTTATGAAGATAGTAGTTGGGACTGAAAAGGAACCTGATGACACAAGTTCAGATGCATGGACCAAATGGGATGCAAAGCTCAAGTCATTTTGTTTTCAACAATCAGCCAGGACCAGATTCAATATTTGATAAATTGCAGCAGTGCGGCTGAAATGTGGACACGGCTGATGTCGATCCATGAGCAGAAGACAGAAGTGAAAAGAATTGTTGTGACAAAAATTCTATGAATACAGAATGTCTGAAGGAGCAAAAATGGCGAAGCATATTTCGAACATTGAAATACTTGTAGAGCAACTAAAAGATGTAAGTGAGAACATAAGTACAAGCGCAAAATGGTCAAAAGCAATAAACAGTCTGACTTCGTGTTACAACGCATTTGTAACAGCGTGGGATTCAGTAGCCGCCGACAAGCAAACCTTCGAAAACCTAACAGCTAGGTTAATGAAAGAAGAATCCAGAATGATTAATCAAGGCAGTGAAAAATCTCGGCTTGCCCTCCAAGTAAAAACATTACAAAGTAAACTAGAAGCCGCTAGTTTAAAAAATAAGCCAAGCGTAAATGATCGAAAAAAGAACAATACTTATAATTTCTTCAAGAGAAGGGGACATTGGGCACGTGAGTGCAGAAAAAGGATTGCTGTAGAAAAGGAGAAAAATGGTGAACAATCCAGCAATGATTCAGCCTACATTTGCGATATTTCCGCATCATATTCAGCAAGTTCAAGAATGAAGAAAACTAAATGGATTTGTGACTGGTGTAAGTGTTCACATGACAAGTGAACGTGAATAGTTTGCAGAATTGAAGCCTCTCTCTCAACCATTGCAGGTCCAAATTGCAAATGGCCAAAGGATTGCAGCAGCTGAAATCGGAACCATACATATCCAAGCTCTTGTGGAAGGTCAGTGGGATAAATCGAACTGTCTACAATGTTCTCTACGTCACAGAACTAAGAAGAAGTCTTTTTTCAGTGGGAGTAATGACGGGTCGTACTTTTTCTTTTCATTCGTCGAAAAATCGCTGTGAGTTTCGCGACACTGACGGAAACTTGTGTTTCGGTACGCGAAGCGGTGATTTATGGGTCATGAACTTCAAAGTGAAAGTCCCGCCGGAGTGCAACTTAAGCAACGCCAATAATTCGTTGAAATGGTGGCATGATATACTTGGGCACGTAAATTGCAAGCTTATTTAGTTATAATTTTTATCTTAATATGTATTTTATTTAAGCCGCCGAAGTCTGGCCATAGCATTGATTTCTTAGGCGGCATCTAGATTACTGCTGCGCAGTATGGTCGCCTTTCTACATATTGCGAGAATCGAAAGGGCACAGAGGAAGTTCGTAAATTATTTACTTTTCAAGCTTAATGCTGACAAATCAACACTCTCATACGAGGAGCGCTTACGAGTGGTTTCCTTTTCAGTTCTAAAATTTAATGCAGGTTTAGTTTCAACTTCTTTTAATTGGTTTGTATAGTTGGTGTCCTAGATATTCAGAAGCTCCCTGCTTTTCTCTTTATTCCGTATGTCATTTAATGATTTTCTTTGCTTTTGGCTGTTCAATGAAGCCTCAGACATCCTAAAAAGTCCTCTCGTAAAAATATGTGTTCAGTTTTAGGAAAATTTGAGTTTCAAACCATCTAAGGTTCGTTGGCAACAGCCATAACCATCTCGTTACCTAGCCAAGAAAAGGTTAATCTAGCAACTCAGTCCATGCCTTTTTATGAAATTTTCGTATGCCGGTGCGATATTTCCTGATCCGTTCGTTTCTGCATGAATAATATATTTTTTTGAAAATTGACGTTTTTCTGCCCTTACACCTACACTTTTGTATTGACATTTGCTTTTTATGGAATTTACTTTATTCTGAATGTTCTTTTAGTTTGGAGTTAGTTTGGCCTAATATATGAGCAATGCAGATTCACTGTTTGATTTGAATTTGGATTTGAGGTCTTTAATATTGCATAGTAAGATTTTGTCCTTACTAAATTCTGGTTTATTAAAAACGTGTATCTTTTAAGTGATTAGTTTTTCATCAGTAATGTTTAATTTGGTTCCTGAAAGTTTATATTTTCTAGTCATGTTTTGTAATTTAATATTTACTCCTAATTCGTTATTCTCTTTAAGATTTTTTTTATGGAAATGGCACACACACTATGGTGCTTCGACGAACGGTGTGTGCGAATATGTTAATTGGCACGGTTCCTAAATAGCTGTAGTTTTAAAGTTTAAATTGGAGCCAATTTTTAAGATGCGTTCGTTTAAAAGCATAACGCTCAACACACAAATCAAGCGTGACCTGCTACCCTCACAAATTACAACTAGATCTCAGACGCAGGTTAAAAATGCATTGGTCCGATTTCAATATCCGAACGATAGCGACCCATCTAAGCCTTAGCACACTGACGTAAATACAACACGCGACTGTGAATACCTATGTAATAATATGCCTTTAATTACTGGCAAATTCCCAAATAAATGCGGCATTTGTGGCGCAAAATAAGTTGCAGGATTACTAAACAGTTTATTATCTACTTTCTCTTGTAAAAATATATTTTTTAAACATGTGAATAGGCAAAAAGGCTAGGATGGATTAATTAATCTTAACTATTACTATAGTGACTGTTCTCCTAAGTAAGTATATTTGGTAGTAGTGCAAATTAGAATTCGATTTTTAAAATTTCAGATTGAAAAGATGAATTTTCCTCCTTCCCACTCCCTACCGCCAGGGACTGGTGGCGGAGCGCCACCACCTCCACCAATGCCTGGTGGTGGCGGCGCACCCCCGCCTCCACCTATGCCGGGAATGAGCGGACCACCGCCACCACCGATGCCAGGATTCGGTGGTCCGCCTCCACCGCCCATGCCCGGCGGTCCCCCACCTCCTCCGATGCCGGGTAAGAAAGTTAAATGTTCTTTATAATTAATTGACACTAGCAACAGCTTAAACTAGTAATAAATCGCTACATATGTGAAAACCAGTTAGACTTAGGTATAGGACATGATACACGAAATCTGACTAGAAACTTATGTAGAATCCAAAAACGTGATAATATTAAACACATTAATTACCTCAGGAATGGGCGGAGCCCCACCTCCACCTCCACCCCCAGGAATGGGTGGTCCCCGACCCCCTGGGCTACCCGGGATGGGCCCACCTCCTCCTCCCTTTGGTATGGTTCCTTTACCCGGAATGGTCCAGCCCGATGTTCTTCCCCATGGTCTCAAACCAAAGAAAAAATGGGAGGTCAAGGGGCCTTTGAAGAAAGCCAACTGGAAAGCTGTAAGTATACAACATACTGTAACTTATCTTCGAAGAAACTTCGCAGGTACTAGTAAAATAAGGAAGCCTCGCGTCTTGTACGACTTTGAGTGGAATTTGTATGTAAGACTTTTATTGTAATGTTTAATTTTTTAACTTTTGAAAACGGTTATAAGTATCTTTTAGGATTTTGATCTTTCTCGTGGCCAAAAATACTAAAGTAGTGTCGTTGTACATACATTTAGGTACTGGAGTGATACTCTTCATACACTTGTAAAGTATTATATTGACCTATATTCACCTAAAGTTATTCTAGAGATGTTACGGAATTATTCTAGAAAAACTGTTTTGTTTATTGTATCACAATTTGAAATCTGCGTACCGATGCAGAATAACGCCCATTTTAATGTTTAATTTCAGGATTTAAGAAAATAGTCAAATACTTGTTAAGTTTCGAAATGAAACTAAGAGGGCTTATAATTTCACTGAACCTGTATAAAAATATTTCCTCTACTTTTATGTACATTATAATTAGCAGAAAAGAAAAAAATAAATGTGATAACTGAAGCATATATTGTTTTCCAAACAATTAAGAGTAAAAATTGTAAAAATCAACAGGAGTGACTCATGAAAACTTGAATTTTTTTGATCTAATTAATCTTCACCATTTATATGAGCATTATAGCTTATCATCCTTTTGCTAAAGTTTGGCTAACTCAAAGTTTGACATAATTATTTTTAAAAGATTATATATGCTAAGAAAGCCTCTTTCCATTTCATAACCATCTTTAACCAAAATATTTTTTTTGGTATCTATATGATTTGTCATAATTGACATCTCGTAAGGCAGAATGCTGTTATCGTTCAAATATATATTCCCTAGCAGCGGCATGAAGCTGTTCAGAACCATTTTACGACCTATATAAGAATCATTTAAGTCTGCAGATGACCTCCAGTTGGTTGGTATAACTAGTTATTAAAATTTTCCTGTTAAACACATAGTCGTCCTTGATGATCGATAGTTGGATGGGTACACTATATAGCCCACTAAGTTTTTTGTCAAAAATAAGTTGAATATGTCGCCAGGTTGCTTTTGATCTATACACATGAGGAACTCAGTTACTTCACAACTCTGCAAAAACCGTTGTGGTTTTTCAATTATGTCACCATTATTCCAAGTTGCAGGCGTGTACGAACTATGTACACTAATTTTCTGAAAAGTATTATCTGCTCCTTAAGAAAGGGGGTCATTTTCAGAAATAAGGGTAAAGGCGAGACTGATTTCTTGCATTCCATTTTTATCGTCGGAATCGTCAATTTCATTATAGTTAACTGATTCACAATAATAAGGAATCCCATTTACAATTGGCATCATAGCAGCTATTTACTTCATTATCAACTCGTCCATTGTCATACCCACAAATCTAAAGGATAAATATTCAGTTCTTTGCTCCATTAAATAAATCTCTAAAAATAAAAAAAATAATATAACAATCAGGTGCTACATATACCATGATAGGTTTTGTACTATCAAATAACTATTTAGATGAATACCTTTACTGTTACAATGTAACTGAAAAACTGGCTTTAAAAACTTTATTCTAAGAACTTTTCACAAAGAACGTTTCCTACTCTTGACAAACATTATACAAAAGTATCTATTTCTATTTAATACTAGGTTGTTTTTCGATTACACTTTTTTATGACAGTGGCACACACACTTAAAGGAGATCCTATGTCACTCGACGAGCGGTGTGTGCGCGAAGGTGTTGATTGGCACGGTTCTTGAATAGTTGTCCTGGGAGTGAGTTCTACAATAATGCAGTGCGCCAGACAAATGAGTCCTTGTAAAGCGACGTTTTCCAGTTGTACCGGGTGTCCAAATAAGAAAGGACGCCGGCCATATCTTGGAAACTATTTACTCTACAGCTTCGGAGAAAACAAATTATCAGTAAATTGGCCAAGATAAATTGCTGGAAATTAGTTTCAAGTTCGTAAGACGTCCGCTAGGGGGCGCAAATGCTATGGCAATTCAGAAAAGAGTTTTTTCTCAAAAATATGCCAAGTTAAGATATATTTAAAATAGCGGCATTGTAATCTTTGGAAAATTTGGAATTTCTTTTGTGTAGAGGACTTTGCTCTATCTATGAAAATAAGGTGGTGGGGGAAAGTCAAACTTGTTTTTCTTTAAACTCTGCTTACTCCGGTTTGGGTAAACGGAATTAAACAAACTAGGGCTCGTTTAAAAGAGCTTTTCTTACTTAATAATCTGCATTATAAATTTTGTTCGAATCGATTTTGGTTTAGCCGCCAGAGGGTGTTGTTTGACAGGAGAACAATTATTACTTATTATCATGAAAATTTTAAGTAGCACGCTATATCTCTTTTTACATAGTTAAATAAAGGATAATATTACTAAGAAGTCAGCGCAAACCGCAACTTTCTATCTTTTTTTTTTTCACCAGAGATGTTAACGAAACAAATTTTATTCCCGAAAATATCCCCGGAACAGGTAAAGATAGAGCTTCCGGGCGATTCTTTTTGAAAAAGGGACCAAAAAAAAATACTGGAGATTATTTTCAAACCAGTAATGTTGTTTTACATATCTTATTTCAGCAGCATAACTAATAATTTTGCTGCGATTATGATAAAGTTTATACCTTAATATCGCAACCTGTAGAAGGGAATAATAATCCGTAATTTAAACAATAGTCAAGTAGGCCTGGAATGCAAAAAAGACAACACCAAAAGACGTCAGTTTGATGACATTTATCTTCGGTGTTGCAGTATTAAAAGTAATTTTTTAACGATGAGAATTCCAAATGAAGAAGCGTATAATATGCTAGCTATTTATTTTGAATGCAACCAAAATTCAACTATCGCATCTAGAATATACAGAATTCGGTATCCTAGAAGGAGACATTACACAAAAAAGACATTTACAAGATTAGCTACACGACTACGAGAAAATGGCAATGTTCATTTATCTGCCTACAATATTATGGCAACAAAAACGAAAATTTATTAAAGAATTAAAATATAAACCAAAAATAAATGGGCTAATGTCTTCCAAGATGTTCGAAATGTCCACCATAGCTTTCGACACAGTTTCGGGACTGATTTCTTGCATTCCATTTTTATCGTCGGAATCGTCAATTTCATTATAGTTAACTGATTCACAATCATAAGGAATCCCATCTACAATTGGCATCATAGCAGCTATTTACTTCATTCTCAACTCGTCCATTGTCATACCCACAAATCTAAAGGATAAATATTCAGTTCTTTGCTTCATTAAATAAATCTCTAAAAATAAAAATAATAATAAAGTAACCTACCAATAAAACGATCAGGTACTACATATATCATGATATGGTTTGTACTATCAAATAACTATTTGGATGAATACTAAATATTTTAATCCAACTATATATGTTACAATGTAACTTTAAAAACTTTATTCTAAGGAGTTTTCACAAAGAACGTTTCCTACTCTTGAAAAACCTTATGCAAAAGCATCTATGTATTTATATTTAATACTAGGTTGTTTTTCAATTACACTTTTTTGTGACAGTGGCACACACACTTAAAGGAGATCCTATTGCGACGCGCTTTCTGTATAATAAAAATATTATATTTTTTTTGTAAAAGGACAAAAATTACAGGATGTTCAATGCTCGTGGAACTATGACGAGTTCCACCGAGATTAGTATTAATTACACTTACCGAATTCGACCAGTAATCCACCGCAAAATTATTTACCCGGCAGGTTGCAACGCAAGGCCCTGTAGCAAGTTGTAAAGTGAGCGCGCAATTTGCCCGCTGCCCTGGAGAGAGGTTCTTCGGGCGCCACCGAGTTCGTTACGGACAAAACTGGAGATCCCCGTGTTATTCGTCGAACCTGCTGCAAGACCTCCGCTCCTCATACGAAAAATTATCGAGCCAAATAAAAACGCCACAGAAACAGTACTAGACTCTTTATTTGATAAAGAAAATAAAAGGGCCGCAAGAATAATTATCAATAAAAGTAAAAAAAGGTGATTATCGGAATAGGTGATTCGAAGATTTACATCCACAAAATGAGATACCACCCCGACAATTGTAGGCAGTTCAAATCTAAACAACTAACCATAAAATTATATCTTTCAAATAAATAAGATTATTTATCTGAGGTTGACCAAAACTCTTAGTTGTTCGAAGTAGATACTGGAATTAATGTTTCAGCACCAGTCAAGTGCTCCTGAAGGAAGAGGAAAGAAAAAAACACTTAAATTGAGTTTGGTCTACCGAGCGGGATCGTGATCACGTAAACCGCAGAGATAAAGCGCAAAATACAACCAGTGTTACGTTACTTTCTCACAATGAGACAATTATTTCATAACAGACATTAAAAACTAAATAATTTAGCACTTAGCTGGCTTAAAGGTTCTACCGTCAGGTCACTACGGACGGCTTGTTCCGGAACCAGGCTGGGTGGAAAACCCTCCGACGTCCAACACGTCTCACCGGTCCAATGGACGGTCTGGTCACACCAGACAAGCAAGCTGCGCTAGGCCAAATCTACAGCCAGCCAGACAGGTAGGGGAACCAACACGTTCTAGCCCAGTAAAAGGACTGCTAAACTCCTGCCCCGTGGGAAGGACCCTAGGAACGGAAACATTCCCTAGTAACGAGTCACAACGATATGTGAATCGATTGCCATTATATACTATTTTTCCCAAAACGAATAATTTTGCAGAATTTCAAATTACCGATTAAAGAGGTTTTTAGTTTAAATTCAATTGAATACTGAACCAAAAGTGAAAAAAGAATAAAAGAGAGCACCCCCGTAATAATATATTAAAGCAAGGGAAGCCGACATCATCAGTTAAAAATGGTGGAAAGCAGTTACCAAGAGCAATAGTACGAAATAAAAGATAAATGAATGCTATTAAACGAATCGTTCATAGACTGGTACGGATAAAAGTCACCATACTGATAGAAGAACTTTAATAAGATCTAAATAACGAACAAAGGCACTAAAACAAACTTTAATGAAAAATCATACTAACAAATTTGCCAAATGAATGGTCTGAGTGATCCTTCAATATTATTATAAAATAAAAGGCATAACTCTTCTCTAAACAGTTTGGCAAATAGATAATCAATCGAGAACAAAGTTCAATAAAGTGAACGACTATGAACGAAAATACGCCAAAAATAGGTACTCTAAATTTTGCGACTTGATCTGAAGGCTTCCCTTAGTACGGTATCTAATAATAAACAAAACTGCATTAACTAGCCCCTAACAACCGAATTTCCCGGTTTAGTGTCTAATTAATAATTAAAATCAACAAACCAAACGAATCTCTAGAAGTTGATTGCAAGAATAAATAATAAAATTAAAGATAAAAACCCAAGGTATTGATTCTAGCTCCGGAAATATAAAAAAAATGCATGAAATTAGCGGTCTTAACATTAATCGCAACTAATGGCGATAAAAAAATAGTTGCCCTTCATAAAGCGAAATCGAAATCAATGATTAAATCACACCCGTATCTAAATTGCCTCGAATTGGTCAAGTAAATCGAACTACTAAAATTGCCGAAAATCTACATTACATTTCGTCGGAAATAAAATAAGATGATTAATTTGGCCGATCGTAAAATCCCTATAATAAATAACAACGACTATTTAACTCAAATATAGAAACCCCAGAAGCTTAAATTACTCTCGAATCAATTTGACATTACACCGAATAATCTAGTCACTTAAATCGAGTCCGAAATGAATAAAAATGGTTAATTTAATAATCATTAAATAAACTAGGTCACCCGAGTAGTAAAAAGAACTATCAACTCTAATCAAATTTCTAATTAGGATGACGTCACGCCGGATAATTTAGCTTAATAAATCGGATCCGAAATGAATAAAAAGTGAAATAATAAAACCATGCCAATACTAAAGATACAAGAGCGCAAAACAATCGGCAATCAATAAAGAAACTTACCTCTCTTAAACGGAGGGCGAAAACTACACGGCACATAAAAAAAAAATAGGTACTAAAATGGCTGCCTTCACCAGAAAAAAACCGTTTCAAAAATCCTCGCTTTGGGCGAGATTTTCCCCGTATTCTACAGCACTAAACTTAATCGAAAACGAATCTCAATAGCTAATACGGAATAACTACGTTGTTAGTCGACAAAATCCGCCACAAATAACTTGGCGTAATAGAAATTTTAAAATCGACTTAACGTCTGAAAGGCTTCTCTAGAAAAAGGCCCGTACCTTCCAAGCTAGATTTCCTAGGTCACGAGGGGCAGAAATAAAAATCGAATATAATCGGAATTAGATCGCGTACTTCGAACGAGAGCCTGAATAGTACCGGGGCGTACAAAAACTTACTTCTAATTAATGACCAAAACGGGATGTCACACTATGTCACTCGACGAGCGGTGTGTGCGCGAAGATGTTGATTGTCACGTTTCTTGTATAGTTTTTTTTTTTATAATTAGGGGGAAACAGATGTCCTGGGACTGAGTTCTACAATAATGCAGTGCGCCAGACAAATGAGTCCTTGTAAAGCGCCGTTTTCCAAGTTGTGTAATGAACGGGTGCGCTCTTGCCGTCTGTCGCGACTGCCCGACAGGCGTTGCTGGGGCGGGACGATGCGCGTCAAATCCTGGGAACATCTGCCGTGAAAATATCTGTAAAACAGTGATATCTCGGCCACATGTCTGCGGTGTTCCAGACTATCCAGATCAGCACAGCTCTCTTCTGAACGGAATCCAGCAGCTTTAGGGTGTGCTTAGGTGCGCCCCCCCCGATGTGTGAGCAATATTGATATCAGGGCCCGCCGTATTGGCTTGCTTGGTAAACGTGGCTGCTTGGGTTTTTTCTGCATTGAACTGGACCAAATTCCTGTCGCTCAGGTTCGAACCTTCTCCAGATCTTGATTAATTGTTGTAATCTGCTACATTGGGAGACAAGGGCACTCTCATCTGTAAAGCTGTAAACAGGATTATTGGTTTGGGTCAGCGAGTCATTAATATAGATGAGGAAGAGAGTTGGTAAAAGCATTAATGGTGAATGTGTCTGAGATGTGTCCATCAACTGCAACGTGCAGAGATCGGTTCTTAAGGAAACTGGCATGCCAGCTGCAAAGAGACGCTGGCAGTCCGAAGGACGTCAGTTTGTTGGGCAATCCGTCATGACAAGCTCTGTCAAATAAATGCCTTTGAAATATCCAATGCAATCGCGCGAGATTCTCCGTAGTTCTCACTTGCCCTACTCCATATATGAGTGACATAGGCCACTATATCTCCTGTCGATATCTGTTTGCGGAAGCCGTATTGCTTATCGCTAATTATTCTGTTTGTCTCGAAGTACTTGAGTAGTTGCTGATTGACTCCATGATTTTGGAGATTATTGGAAGCAAGGCAATTGGGCGTTAGTTTGAGGGCGTGGTTTCTTGCCTTTTTTGGAACAGCTTGTACCCGAGCGACTTTCCAAGAGCATGGGTAAATCCCTTTTCGGTAAGACAGAGAAAAAGTCTGAAAAAATGGGTGTTAGTTCATTGGTGCATTCTTTAGAACGATGCCATCGGATGCCATCCGGCCCTGATGTCGTTTGCGCATCTAGCTCTTTGATGATTTTACGAATGTCGCGGTGGTGAAACTTAACTTCTGTCATGGTAGTGTTGATGTTGGATATGGTGGGGAGAGCCTTGCCATGGGCGACGTTTAAGGTAGAGTGCGATGAAAACATTTCGGCGAGTATGTTTGCTTTTTCCTTAGCTGTAGTTACCGTGACGCCGCGTTCGTCCATGAATGTTGGAAGAGACGTTTTTGTAAAGTAATTACTTACTGCCTTTGCTACCGACCAGAAATTCCTGGAGCCACTGGGGCATTACATTCCCAAAGTGGATCCAAGTTTCTTTGCAAAAGTAAAGCATATCCATAGGACTCAATTCCCATATATATTTTAAGTCATGTGCTAATAAACCGGGAATGGGGTAATCTATTCACAATAATATATGACATTCAGAAAACAAGATGATGTGTAGAGGTTAAAAAAATTATTTGGGTATTCACTGTGTATGTCAGGTTAAGGAACATGAATTCCTTTTTTACTAAGAGTTACGCTCTGTAATAATATCTTGTCATATATGAATGCAATATATATCTAAAGTTATAATGGATCCACTAAAACTGAAATAGTGAAAACTCTTAAGTCGCAAATTGTTTTACATTTTGTATGTTTTAAAGGACATATTGTTGTCAGAAGAAATATTTTGGTTTAGATGAAAATCATTTCTAATTATACTCATTATTTTATTTTGCGACGCAGCTCCCATTCTTGAGTCCTAAAACGTACATAAAATGTAGTGCAATCTTGTTAAGTCTACGTGAAGAATTATATTAAAGTAACATTATTTGCTAATTCGTAGTATACACCGTGTCTCTCTCTCATATAAGAATGCATAGTGCAAATTTCATAACCTATCAGAAATACGAAATTGGGACAATCGATTTATAGCCCAATAATATACCGTCGAGAAAGCTCGATTTTAGTTATTTCCTGAGTTCGAAAAAATCGGAAATTTTACTGATGTATTTATTTCTTCTTCATGTTATGACAATCTTCCCAATTTTTTAAAATCAGATCTGTATTTTTAAAATTTTTAGAAGCCTTTGTTCTTCCTTCAAGTATATATTACGCTTCACTTATCAATACGCACGTATTTCCATTAAACACGAGTCGGGAATCTTCCAATTCTGCCTAAAACATATTATGGGCATATTTTACTTACATTTATTTATTTATGGATTAGCGTGTAATACAATGGGTGTTGCATATTAGAAGCGGGCTGCCTAAATAGCGATATCGAAAACGGGCCCCATCTTGTCGAAAGTGAAATGTATTTGACATTATCTCTTTAAATAATGTCCAGAATAATGACATCTTGAAAGCAAAAGAAAATTTTGCAAATTTGTCCCATTTAACTGACCCATGCTGTAATAAGGTATAAGCTATATATTATTATATGTATGTTTGATAAAACCTTTGTAATGGGTGACTTATTCGATTTTTTTATTACAGATTTTGCCGCAAAAACTTTCAGAAAAGTCTTTCTGGGTGAAAGCGAAAGAAGAGGACTTGGCTGAGCCTGATATTTTAGATGGTTTAGCCAAGAAGTTCTCATCGAAACCTATCAAAATGGCTGAAGATACGACTGATAAGTGAGTCATGTATTATAACTTTTGTAAGATAATTTTTAGAAGTAGTCTATGTAAAAATATGCAAATTCATCACAATAGGTTTGTTTGCCGAATGTTTTATAGACTATAGACGTGTTATCGAAAATGCATAGTTCAGTCACAGTAAAACTAAAATAACCAGAAGGCCGACTTGGCAAAATTTCATTCATTCATTCAGTATTATATAACTCTCTGTGATCTCGAACGAAGACGGCCGCGTTATAGGCGTCGTTATTGATATTATTTACATATAAATAACATTGAGAGATCGGAACAAATTTTTCATTAGTTTTAGACTGGGTATAGGGATCTGCAATTCAGTTGCATCATTACCTAAGAGAAGATCTGCCAGTGATCTCTGCTTTATTTATAATGTACTAAAAGGCTTGATTGAGTGTCCACTGTTGCTAGGATCACTTTTGGTATTCCCAGTCGTGATTTGAGAAGTGAAAAAATGTCAATCTAGCCTCTCATGGTACAAATTATGGAGTAAATAGTTCACTAGATCGCTGTCTTACCTTTCTTAATGACCACCCCTCGGCTTGGTTCATCTTTAAAGAAAAATATTTTGGGTTCACTTTAAGTATTCTTGCTGTGACTATTATTGTCGGAATGTTGTGGCATGAATTTGTGAATGGTTTTTAAATTGTAGTTCTTTCATTTATTGTGATGAATTGTTATTAGTATAACCTACCCAGGTCGATTCAACATAGTTGAATGAGATAAGTAAAGTTGTGCTTTGTCTTTATTTTACCAATGACCGCCAAAATAGATTAAAACGAAGACCAATACCTACGTTGTGTTATTACTATATCTTGCACAATTTTACTTACCCCGAATGCGCTTCAACGAAACACAATTAGGGAAATTTGAGGGAAAGGTGCGTCATGTGAATTAAACCACAGATTCCTAATACGCCTAGTTTATTAGAGAAAAACGTGCTGTACTCAGCCTGGAATTCACGAGGGGAAAGAGTACGGCAGAGAAACCCTCGATCTAAATTCCTAAACCGAATTATGCTGTAGAACATTTATTAGTATAATAAAAATTAAATTACTGTCTCTTGTACCACAATTCGTAGTTCCATACTTGTAACAATACATTTAAAACTGAAGGGGTTGTTGTTAGTTATCCAGACGCCCCCGCTGGCGGGTACTGAGGTCCTGGAATACGGAGGCTACCCAGTTATTTAGTTGCAATTTGGGCCAATATCTTTAGAATGATCGTTACATTTATAACTAGTATATTCTCCCGTCAGGATAGGAAATGGTTAGTATAGATTCATCAAGGCCCTGGCGTACACTCACTCATACTAAAATTAAAATCCTAGCACGAAAATTCAGGAAATAATACATGTTCTGTTTTTATTTAAACATACAACGATTTCTTTAAATATGTACACAGGCTATGCCATCAAATATGAACCATACATAAGAATACAAGAAATACTTGTACCCATTATGTTAATAACAATATTATAAGTTTCACTTTACTGACAATATTATAAGTTTCATTTTACTGACCTGTAATACTCGATAACCATTCACTAAGTAAACTGTTCACTGCGCCAGTTTCAGACTATCTATCCCCGTTCTCGAATGATACGCTTTCTCCTCCTTGAAAAAACCTCGCAAAACCCGACTTCAATGTATCACTTGTTTTTCTCCGTTTCTTTATATTCATATATAGGGTGTCTCAAAATTGAATGTATCAGGTCTAATGAAATAATATTTTAAATAGGCGGGTTTCCCCAATCTATTGCTAAGTGTCATCATTCAGCATAAGACAAAACCAAGGTAATACATAAATAATATTTGTATTTCACTATGACAAAACCACAGAAAAGCTTACACTTGCTGACACAGCCTCTGCGCTTGGAGTGCCGTTACAACACTGACTGCTTTGGGATGGACGCGGTTAGAGGTCACCAATTACTTCGCTGGTTATTTTAGTTTGGGTTCGCTTTAAGGATTTTTTGCTGTAATTATTATTGTCGGAGTGTTGTGGCATGAATTTGTCATTTGTTTTTAAATTGTAGTTCTTTCATTTATTGTGATGAATTGTTGTTAAAGGTCTATTGTTACGTGTCATCATTCTGTATTGTGCAAGTATACTCTTAAACATAATCATAATGGTCTCTTCACGTTTTTTTGATAAATGAACAAATAAATAAAACTAAAACTGAGCTTTATCCACAATACCGAAAGTTTTTCGCAAGATACTACAGGAACATCGTGGCTATTTAGGTGGGCTCTTAATTGTTCGACAGTACACTCTGCATTTAGGTTACCCACATATAACAACTTCCTTTCCGCTGCTGCCGAAATTATAGAGCCTGAGCAACCCGTACCCTTAAAAGTACCTCGTCTTTCATTCTCTAGCGGTTGTATTGTTGTACCAGGGTCAGTGGGTTAGTAATCTTTATGTCCAAAAAGTTTAAAATGTTTGCTAGATTCTTTGTCCATGGTAAATTGAATTCTATTGTTAGGGAATTTAAAAATGTTAAAAAGGTATCTAAGTTTCTGTTGGTTCCTGTAAAGATGCAAAATACGTCATCCAGATATCTAACCCAAAAAAATATATTTCTGATTAATGAATTGTTGGTGTTGAATAAATGCTGTTCAAAATCAGCCATAGAAATCTCGGCAAATAAAGGTGAAATTGGAGATCCCATCGGTAAACCATTATTTTTTTTTTTGAATATTTCATAATTTTACTATAAATAATTTTGATCTATACATCTACGAATTATAAATTTGAGATCGCTTTTTTCTTTTACCAAATTATCAGAGTTATCTATTAGTCCATTAATAATACGTGAAAGTTCGTTTAACGGTATGGAGCTAAACAGACTCTTCACATCAAGGAAACTATTATTGCACTATTTGGAATTTTTAAGTTTTTGACTTTATCAATGAAATCAAAGTGCATACTTAAAATCGAATTTAATGAATTTTGGTAAAATATTTCTAACGAATTGGCTTAATTTGTAACATGGAGCATTCACATATTATGATACTACTGGTCTGATTGGAATATTATCCTTATGCATTTTAGGTAAGCCGTAAAAGAGGATGATGGATTCATTAATTTGAGAAAAATTTGTGAGCTATCATGATGAAATAATACCTGATAGCTCATAAATTTTTCTTAAATTAATGAATCCATACCCTTTTTACGGCTTACCTAAAATTCATAAGGATAATATCCCAATCAGACCAGTAGAATCATATGTGAATGCTCCATGTTACAAATTAAGTCAATTCGTTACGAATATTTTACCAAGTTATTAAATTCGATTCTAAGTATGCACTTAAAAACTCCTTTGATTTCATTGATATAGTCAAAAACTTAAATATTCTGAATAACGCAATAATGGTTTCCTTTGATGTGAAGAATCTGTTAAACGAACATTCACGTATTATTAATGGACTAATAGATAACTCTGATAATTTAGTAAAAGAAAAAAGCGATTTCAAATCTATAATTCGTACATGTATAGATTAAAATTATTTCCAGTATAATAATGGAATATTCAAACAAATTAACGGTTTACAAATGGACTCTCCAATTTCACCTTTATTTGCCGAGATTTTTATGGCTGATTTTGAACAGCAGTTACTCAACACCAACAATTCATTAATCACAGATATATTTTTTGGGGTAGATATGTGGATGACATATTTTGCATCTTTACGGGAACCAACAGAAACTTAGATACCTTTTTAACATTTTTAAATTTCCTAAACAATAGAATTCATTGAATTCAATTTACCATGGAAAAAGAATCTAGCAACATTTTAAATTTTTTGTACATAAAAATTTCAAAGACAAGAGATTCGCTTAAATTTGATATATATAGGAAACCAACAACAACAGATGCAATAATTCATAAAGACTCTAACCAATCTTGGCAAGTAAAACTTTCCGCTTTTCATAGTCTCATTTGTACCTGCATAGAGTTTCCAAAAAGAAGTATCCATTATCAAACAGATTGCAATTAATAACGGTTTAAAGGTCGCTTTGATTGACAAATTAATAAAGAAAAAACAGAAGAACATTTTAACTAAATAATTTTATTACCCTACATTAGAATTAGAAAAGGAGCTCAATTATATTCCGAAAACTACAGATAAAGTTTCAAAAAATTAAATAAATTTAGCTGTAAAACGATTCAGGTTAATATGAATAATCTAGGGAGAAGGTAATAAACAATAAAGACGAAATTGACATACAATCTAAACCTGGTGTTTACAAAATAAATTGTGTGAACTCTGAAGCTGTATACGTAGGACAAACTGGTCGAAACTTAAATATTAGGATTAAAGAACACAAAAAATCGATTTTACATAATATTAAAAACTGTGGTTGGCTTAGCAAAACATTGTATAGAAAATAACCATTTTATAGATACGAATAATGTCAAACTTTTACACACGGAAACAAAAAACAAAAGGCTGAACCTTTTCGAGTACCTAGAAATCCAAAAGTCACAAAAAACAGACGTTTTAAATACGAACGACCAACTGACCTGCTCTTTAAACAACTGCATAATTGACATTGCAATAAAAACAAAATACCGTCAGGCGGTTTAGTAGGGTATAACATTTTTAGATTGTATTATACAACTACTCTTGATAAAGGCATCATCAAGCCGAAACATGTAGAGAAAAATATCTCATTAATTTATTTTGAAACATCTAAAAGCAGTGTACTAATTATTCCTAGTATTATTATTCAACGATGTTTCACAAGGATCCTACCGCCGAAACTATTCATTGTAAAAATAGCATTGTACTGAAGAGCTTGGAACTTATAAATTAATATTCCTTGTTAGCACCCCTGGTTGTCTCATTCTTAGTTTCAAATGTCTAGAAGTCTAAAAGTTCGGAGTGCAATGCACGTTCAATGGGATTCATGTCCCGTGTTAAAATGGGCCACTAGGGGCTCCCCAAATCTTTTTGTGGGCCACCACAACCAATTCTATTAAATAAATCGCAACCATCGAAAAAATTTGGAGGCACACCCCGCTTGTAAAGTTATAATCTAAGGCATTCTGAATATATTTTCTTAAAAAATTTAAGAATCGCTATGAAGACAATTTATATAACATTTATAACCCATAATGTAGTTCTTCCTGTTTCGGGTCATTCGTAATCTTGTTGAAGTGAAACTTCTTAACGCGCGCGGCACGGCGAGTGAACTCGAAAAAGCGTTACAGGTCGCGATACGGCGAGAGGGCACGAAAAAGCGTTACGATCAACACGGCGAGAGGGCACGAAAAACCGTTACGATGTTTTATTGTCATATATTTGTTAGTTTAGATGCAAAAAATATGGGATTTGCTGTATTACCTTCTCAAGACATAAGCGAGACTTTTATGAAGAATATTTTTTTTTTCATTTCAAAACTGTTTAGAATATGGGCCTAAAAATCGCTTTAAACAGGCGCTAGTTTTTTCGGCCTCTTACAAGCTAACCCAAACTCCCCTTTCGTAGACCTGAAAGTAAATTCTAGTTTTGATAAATGTTTTGTACCTGCATTCTATAGCGATAACCCAATGCCTATTCCGTGAAACCGTTATCGTGTGTATAGTTTACTCTCTTCAAATACTAAATAAACGCCCAACACAGATTATTATTATTTTTAAATTGGTTTAAATCATAATGCATCCAAATTTATATCAAGCTTCACTTATTGTAATAACGGACAATGCGAGCCCTTACAGCGGGTTAGAAGGGAAAATCCCTTATCAAAAATTTGAACTTGATAACGCCTAGTACGATACCTTTTCAAATAAAGGCATTTCTGTACTTTTGGAACTCATCGTATATTTTGAATGATATTTTATGTGTTTCTAAATGCGTTAGAAATCATCCTATAATTGTTTATTTTTTAAATATTATATTTTTTTCTTCATTTTTAAGAAATAGCAATTCTGGTACCTTGAGGAAAGTGAAGGAATTGAAAGTGTTGGACGGAAAAGCTGCACAAAATATTCTTATCTTACTGAATGGTAGCTTGAAACATGTGCCGTATGATGACATCCGGAAAGCTTTGCTCAGATGCGATGAGGATGTACTAAGCGAAAACGTTACTGAGCAGTTAATACAGGTAAATGCTAAATATAGAATTAACGTTTTTTGCACCCTTCAGTATTGTTAACAAGTCACTTAAAGCCAAGTACGGTGATGCCTGGGTATTTGTTTAATTCTTTGTGTTGTCTCTGAGATGGCGTGACATTTATTTGTAAAAATGTCCCCTTGTGTTTCTTTTGTATATTTCAAACATAATCGTCTTACTCCAACATTTGGAGACCAAAATGATACATTTCGTCCTTTCTGAAGTGCCGTAACTGTTTTTTTTTTCACTGGAAAAACCTGTTTGTATGTTTTTTTATGATTTCTGTAGATACATGGTTATTTAAGCTGTAAATATTTGGTCCTACCTTTCGTTCTGCAAAACCAGCTTTCAGGTTTTCTGGGACGATACACTTTCGCAACACATTACACGTGTATCACTAATTATTTGTATGTTCTTCGTCTTTGCACATGAACTGTGGCAAACACTCACAATGTATGCATATTTGCGTTTTGTATGATATTTTCTAAGCACATTGTTTTGATACATTTACGCATTTTTAGGTTGTAACGCTTTCGCTATCACTCACGCCATCTTGGCGACGTTAATACATGATTACTTTGTAATTGGGACCTCCCCTTATATTGCGTTAAATGGGAGATATTTAAAGTTACATTTAAAAGACTTCTTTTGCCTTATATTATAAATCAAAACAATGAGTGTTTAATCTGTTTCAATTTATTTCGTGCTTTTACAAATACAGCATAAACTTGTGAAAATTTTACAAATCATAAAAATAAATTAACAACACTGATAAAATTACCGAAATATTACACATCAATGACGAAATCTCAATACATGCTAAAATTCATAGTTCAACAAATCCTCACATCGATAAAATGTTTGTTCTAATAAAATGTGTTCCATTTTTTCATGGAAAATGTTTTTAGATAAATTTTTAAAATGTTTAATGGAACACCTTGGGAGTTTTGGTAAACTAAAGTATTACGAAAAAATTGCGTGCGTCACATTTCATATTGGCCTGTTTATTATCTTCAAAATTGATGGTGACATTCTGCATCAATCTTGCTTTGAGAATCAAAGTGCCAACACAATTTAGCTTTGTTTTGATAGAAAAGTTTACTCACGCTTACATTGACACAATCTGTTTACTGTGGTATCCTTCGTTGGCTCTTATAATCCATTAAATAGGTTATATATCATATTCTATATCGATGTCACTTAATCAATCTACTAGTAAGTTAGTTATTATGTCGTAATGTTAATTAATAAATTATGAGTTTTTTTAAATGTTTCAGTACTTACCACCTACTGACCAACTAAACAAACTGCGGGAATTTAAAGACAAATATAAGGAGCTGCCGGAAGCTGAACAGTTTTGTGTAAAAATGTCTGAAGTTAAAAGACTGTTACCTAGGTTAAAATCCCTTAGTTTTAAGCATCATTATGTTGAGATGGTTAACGATACGAAACCGGTAAGTAATCTATTTATAAATGCTTATTGAATTAAAATAATTTTGATGTCAGTGAACAAAATAATTGTATTAGATAATTAATTGTGCGCCAGAAGAAAAACTTGGAAAACTCCTCCACACCTCGTTTAGGTGGAAACAACCAATTTGATGTAAATGTTGAAATCCACTCAACATGCTAGAGATAATTAATGTGAATTTATGTCAACGCGCCGGCCATTATTATTAAATAATTAATGGTGGGGGGGACTAAAAAGACTATACATTAATTTGTATATGTTTCTGTATTGTGAATAGCTGCGGATTCCAAATGTTCATCATATAGCGTATATGGGAATGAGTTAGGCTGTACTTACCACGTCCAGTGGCAATTGATTTAATTATATATCAACATATAGCAAAAATGCCTTGAAATTAGCAGTAAATATTAAAATATTTACCTAAATAATAGATCAATCAATCACCATGTTTACCAATAGATATACAATATGCACGCTGTCCTAGTTTTAATCGAGGCTGTGTCATAGGCTACACAGATAGTATGTTCATCCAGTTTCTTATGGACATTAATTTCTATACAGAGTGCCAGCGATACCCAAAAGAGATATACTAATCTGGGCAATACATCATCGCGGATTCAATCAAGAGGATCAATTAATCATAACAATAAATAACATAATTATTTCCAAAAGAAAAAGAAAAACCCTGGTAACGAAATGCTTAAATTAGGATTATTTATCTTACAAATGTTTGTCTTTTTCTCCACCTGTATGTACAATTGTTTGGAAAGTAGAACCACTTCGGCTCTGGCTCCAGGGTGTAAACAGCACAGTTGCTGGTTTAGTGACCCTAACGAAGCTGAAAAATCTTAAAGAAACTGGAAAACGGTCGACGTTTCGAGGAACAAAGCTGCCCCCGTTGTCAAGAACAAACAAATCTGAAAATGGTTAGTAAATGCAAATAACAGTAAAAAGCTCGTGCAAAATTGTCAAGTTTTGAGTTGACTCTGACACAATAATAATAATACTATATCGTATAATTACTGTTTACTGATCTTTTAGGTTTGTATGATATTGAGGTTTTATTAGGTAAATAATTGATTCGTTTGTGAGGTGTTATATATCTACAATTTGGTGTTATCCGTGTTGGAAGAATTCAATGATTTTTGTTAAAAGATTTAGTTATTTTTTAACTGTCCCTTATCAGCTTCAGATTTTAGCAAAGGTAACCAGTTGCTACTAAAACTTACAGAAGTTGAAGCAACACATTCATCTTTATTTAAAGCATTAATGCACTTTCTTTAATTTTAGGTTTTTTATATGATGGTTCCTTTGCTAAAATACCTGAAGCGTTCCATTGTATTCTGTGATTTTTTATCAAATGCATATTGACAAATATGTGATTTGTGAAATTGCGTATTTTTAATATAAGTTTAGTGTTCTTTTATACATCTTGATAATGGTCTGCAGTTTTCACCTATATAAAATTTGTTGCATTCACATGGTATCTTATAGATAACACTTTTAGTAATTTCATTTTCATTGAGTGGTTTTGTTTTTGTAGTTTGGATCTAAGGGTGTTTTCTGTTCTGAAAATAATACGAATGTTAAATGTATTACCTATTTGTTTTATTGTGTCTGATAAACCAGGAATATATGGAAACAAAAAGATTTAACCTAAAGAGACCCGACAACTCATTCATAAAAATCCGAAGTCTTGCATCAAATATCAACAAAACGATTGTCCCGCCTCCTTATATTTTTATGTATCGCCTACAAACTTTTACCCCGGCCGAATCCTCGCCGTGAGCAAACTTCGTCCCCACTCCAAAATGTAGTATTGCCCGCCTGAGCGAAAGCAAGGACAGTTCATAGGCGTTGACTTTGAAAATGTGAGTCCATCATAATAATAATTTTAATAAAGTAAATACGTTTAAATGAAATCATGGTATTTTTCAGCTGCATTAATTAAAACATATTTTTCTATTTAGGTATCATAAAGAAAGAAGTATTTTCGATACGCAAAGTAGTGTCGAAAAGAAGCTCTTTTCGACACTACTTTTGTTGACTGGTTGCTATGATATTAACAAAATTGTTCCATGTCAAGGCTCACTAGTAAAAATATCGACACCGTTTTGAATGGGATTCCTAATAATACAGACGTCAAAAGTGACAAGATAGCCGTCCAACTTTTGATCGTGACTAAATTGAATAAATTAATGTTTTTAATTAAAAAACGTGCAAAATAGAAAAAATAGTATAAAATACACGTTTTAAAAGACATTTAGCGCACTCGCACGTTAGGAAACTCCCCCCGCAAGCGAGTCGTTTCCTAATTTCGTGCTCGTGCGATAAAATATGGCCTTTTAAAACTAGTATCTTAATATACTATTATGTTTTATTTATAGTGTTTGGGTTAGATTGAGTTAGTTTGGGTTAGATATGGATTCTGGAGGTTAGTTAACACAAAATAGTTATTTTGCTAATGAATGCGGAAAGTGATACTTTTCCGAACGCGACAGCAAGTTGATCAAACGACAGACACCTAGCGGAGTTCAGGCATGTAGTCGAGTGCGGAAAAGTCACTTTCCATATGAGCTGAAACGAAATATTGAAAGGAACGTGTGTAAAATACTTTTTCTACGACTTCCCTGAAAATAAACAAAAACGCACTAACAACTGCTGTTGAAAATTGAACATTTCAAACATCGTGTGAAAGTATACTTTGCACAGGGCGTGTGCAAAGTATACTTTTCACACGCTTATTCGGGTATTTAGATTAAAGGGCTTCGTCTCCATTTTAGAACTTCGCCCTCAGAGGTCCCAATCCCAGATCTCAAAAAAGGGGGCCCAATTTTAGGGCTCCACCCCCACCCCCCAGGAGCCCTTTTTGCAAAACTGTAGAAAATGGGACTCTCATACCAGGAGCCCCCTTTTAGCGCTTGGTGCCCAATTTTAGGGCTTCGTCCCCGGGGGGGGCCCTTTTCCAAATGTGTCAAATATGAAGCTCCCACACCGGGGGGGCCATTCAAGCTTCGCCCAACCCCCCCCTCCCGAAGGCCCCATTTTAAAATCTGTGGAAAATGAGCCCCGTACCAAGGGTCCCATTTCAGAGCTTTGGGCCTAAAGAGCCCCAATTTAGGGCTTCACCTCCGGATGCTCCCTTTTCCGAATATGTAAAAAATGGGTCCCCCCTAGGGAAGGCAAAGCCATAAGAGGAGACCGCCGCGCGCCGGTGAATGGCGCCTTTTTCCAAAGATGTAAAAAGAATAACTCCAAAAATTATGGGCGAAACCATAGAATGAGTGACGAACCCCTAAAAGGACGCCCCAGGTAGGGCGTTGTCCCAGCCCTGGCATCTCAATACCTACTCCTCAACTAGTTACACAATTGCTGTAGAAGTGTTTGTATGGTCTTTGTAAACTATAAACTTTTATTTAAGGACAAGATGCTTGATATATTATAATAAATATTATATAATATCAATATTATTTGCAGTCGTAGAAAAAGTATAGTATGCAACGCGCGTGAAAATCACTTTTCACGGCTCGTGCCATCAAACTTCACACTCCTGTGAAAAGTGTTATTTTCAACATTTGTTGCACAATATGCTATATCTGCTTTTCTGCAAGCAAATAAATGCTAGTAGCAAAAAGCAATGATTTTTAACCTATAAAGGTATTTGGGAATAAGTATAAAAATAGTTGTTTGGAAAAATCGAGAAATTTTTATAATGCAGGGTTAATATAATTCAGGGTTAAAGTTCGTAGAAAAAGTATATTCAACATACATTTAACGGCTATTGAGAGCCGAGCCTGAGAATATGACATGAGCCTAGGCGAATGTCATAATGAATGGTCATTGCATAATATACTATTCAGCAGCTAATATTGAAATAAAATTTCCAAAATAATTTCAAAATTGAACACGGAATTTATGAGATACCAAAAATAGGCAATTTTATCCCGATTTAAACGTTTTTGTGACACATAGGGTTTTCCTGCTCTCAATGGTTAAACGAAAATTTAAATCATCCCATTGCTAGCCTAAAAATAAATTGCTTATCATTATTTTTGGGACAAATGAAAAAGAACTGAAGCATACAAATTTTATTTAAAAACATATAAATATGACAAATATCTGGTTAATGACTGCATATATTCAAAAAGTACCTTAATAACTATTTTCTTCTATTAAACACCTATTAAAATATATTTTCATTTCATTATAAATGTTACTACACTGAAAAAAATCAACTAAATAAACTGATATATCTAAAAATTAATAAACGTAAAAAAAAATTAAAGCAAGCTTTTATTTAATGCACTAAAAGGAAAAAAATAAAATTTTAAGTAAATCAAACCCATTATTTTGTTACATTAAACATTTTTATATGATATAAAAGCTTGGCGCAAGTTTTTCGTGTTTAAATTTCTCGCGACAAGCTTTTATATCATATAAAAATGTTTAATGTAACAAAATAATGGGTTTGAGTTACTCCAAATTTTATTTTCTTCTTTTTAGTGCATTTCAATAAAAGCTTGTTTTCATTTTTTTACGTTTATTTATTTTTTAATTTTTAGTATTATGGGATAGCAAAATCACCAATTTAGTAAATATTATATTTTTATTTATAAAACTTAGATTCGTAGTCTATAATAAAAGCCATATTGAATCCACCATTTTGAATTTTCAAAATCTGATAAAAGATTTATATTCCTTATCCCTAGAAACCCCCATGGACCAATTTTAAACGAAATCGGACATACTTTAAGTATGGTTCCCTCACCACTAACCTTTAAAGGGGGGGGGGGGGGGGTATGTAAGCAACACACAACATTTGAACTACAAACGCATACCAAATTTGAAGCCCGTTGGATATGTAGAAGTCAGCTAAAATTGACTTGCAACATTTAACCCAACATCGGCCATGTTGAATCCGTCATTTTGAATTTACAAAATCTGATTCAAAATTCATATTCCTTGTCCCAAAAAACCCCCATATACCAATTTTAAACGAAATCAGCCATACTTTAAGTAGTGCCCCCCCCCCCCCCCCCCCGTACCCTTGAAAGAGGGGGGAGTGCTTTGAACTACAAACGGATACCAAATTTGAAGCGAATTGAATATGTAGAAGTCAGCTAAAATTGACTTGCAACATTTAACACAAAATCGGCCATGTTGAATCCGCCATTTTAAATTTTCAAAATCTGATTAAAAAACATATTCCTTGTTCCCAAAAACTCCCATATACCAATTTTAAACGAAATCGGACATACTTTGTTCCCCTCCCCTACCCTTGAGGGGGGAGGTGTAAAAACAACATTATAGTATTGTATTGTCATCGGAACTATAAACGTGTACCAAATTTCAAGTCAATCGGACATTTAGAAGTAGTTCTAATTCAGCTTGCAAGATTTGATTACAGACAGACCCACAGGTGAAAGTAAATAAAAGTTTGTAATTAAAGCTTGTAATACACCGGTAAAGTTTTAAGGTATTTCTATAAAGCTATTGTATTAATAAGCAATCAGACCTACTTAAAAATATATGTTTTATTTATTTTAAACATCGGAAGTACCCGGATTAGGTATATAATATAATTAAAGTAGATAAACATATTTACAGCCGTGCCTTCACTGGTTTTGAAACGTTACCAACTTAGCATATATACTTCGAATGGTGAAGAGCTGTCGGTAGTCGACCTTCAATGCTCTCAATCTATTGGTGCACTTACTTTACTACGCGAATACTATAAATATTTTGGGGGTAAAACAAGGCGGAACCAACGAAAGCGACATTGCCAGATTGGCATGTAAGAACTTCAGAACCGGTTTTTGATGGATCAAACACGGGGAAAATAGCTATTTAGTGGTATAATTTATTATGAGAAAAGTATGTTTATATGATGACAGCATCGAAAAATAAATCAATAGGTCTGGTGTCTCGTTTTTTTTTACTAGTTTATTGGCTATTTCCGACAGTAACTCGTAAACTTTAAATTTGGCAACGCTACGTCTATCGACCTTAGAATGTGACTCAATGTTGGGGGGAAACAAAGAACCATTTGTCCCGTCTCTTTAGGTTAAATGTCTTTGTATGGAATAAAGATAGGGTCTATTTTGATTTTGTCTAATATTTGGTTGATCAAACTCTATAAAGCATTTTTGAATGAAATCAATAGGATAGTTATTATTAATCAAAACATTGCTTAAAAATTCTTTTTCTGTGTTGTAATTTTGATTATTACACATTATTTTCATTCGATCATATAGATTTTTACGATCCCCTTTTTAACCATTATTGACTGATTTAATTTGATTTGTGCTATTTACACCCTGGAGCCAAGCCGTAGTGGCTCTACTTTCCAAGCAATTGTACGTACAGGTGGAGAAAAAGGCAAACATTTGTAAGATAAACATGAATCCTCTACAACAATATAGAACATATCAAAATTAGCATTGTTGCTGTTTGTATTTTTAGGTTATAATAGCTAATTTATGCAAATTGTGGATACCATAAGCTGGATAGATAAACTTTGTCAAATAAGGTGTATCTTTAAAAATATTTCTCAAAATACAAAGATCTTGTGTAAAGCGAGGAAACGCTGCGGCTGTCTTACCGCAGTCTATTAGAAAATTGCTAAAAAAAATTGAGAAAAAAATAATTTGCATGAAGGAGGTGCCTACTTCAAAGACCCATCATATTTCAAGAAATGCAAGATATTAATCCGCATTTACCGATTTATTTAGATAAATTTAATTCAATAGGCACATGCAAAATGGGCTTGGAATACGCCAAAATAAATCTTTTTTACAGAGCAATCGCTATTCAGAAGTCAAATATCAAACCCAAAAGGGAAAATTGGCCAGATCGACATACGAAAGAATCATTGCCAGTTTATTCATAGGTGATTTCTCAGTTGTATCAGAAAACCCTTCTACAGCATCCAAACTTTTCAAAAGGAAATAGTATGACATTTACTCTGCATCCATTAACACGTGCTCCTTGGGACGGTCATTGAAATATCTAGGAACCAAATAAAGAAACAGCTAAATTTCCTCTTTCCTCAAGGAACCAAACCTTGAAAAAATAAAAGAAAATATCAGTGCAATGGAAAGAAATCAAGAAGGTTTTCTCTAAAAATTGATATAGGAAATATCATTTAAATATACTGGCGAAAAAGCAGAGCTTTGCCAGAGATTAATAATGAAAGTTCTAAATAATCCATTGTTGCTAACTTATATTAACTTTGTTATTTTTTGCATCCTGTTTTTTTTTGTAGGTTTCTACTCAAATTTACCTGGCTCACTTTTCTAATCTCCATTTATGTTTTTAATAAGTTCGGAGCTGTTAGGTTTTCTCTATTAATCTTTCTTACTTTTTCAATTAAAATATAAAATAGTGTTGATTTTTAGTTCCATTTTGTCCAGCAGAAATGATTTAATTAAACAGATGAAACTGATTTATTTGGGTTTTGAATTTAGCTAATAAAATTTTACTTTATATTGGCAAATGGACTCTTACAGTCCAAAATAATTTAATTATGTTTTTGTCATCGCAGTCATTATTTTAGGATATAGTGGCAGCTACCGCAGCGTGCGAAGAAGTGAAAAAGAGCAAAAAATTCGCCAGGATTTTGGAACTAATATTGTTGATGGGTAACTACATGAATTCGGGTAGCAGAAATGGCGGTGTTTTTGCGTTTGAGATGAATTTTTTGACTAAAGTAAGTGGTCAATTTACATCTAGCATATTTTAAAAAGTTGTGTGCTTTTAATTTTCATTTCACTAATACTTTCAGTTAACTGGTACAAAAGATGCAACTAACAAGCAAACTTTGCTCCATTATATCGCCGAAACAGTGGAAACGAAATGGCCGGACCTGCTAAATTTTTATGATGAAATGCCACACATTGATCGGTAAGTTTTTCATTAATACTATACTTTATTTTTATTTTTATATGTGTAATTAAGTATGTCATAAAGTTACACTACGTATAGCAATAATAATTTTAGGTGATATATTGAAGACAATATTTCGTATGTTTAATAAAAGCTCTTCTAACTCTTAACTACAAACATGTTTATTTTCGTTAACTACAATACCATTACATAATCGGGGTGTTAAAAACGACTGGATTCTCGTTTATATCTCATAAACATGAATGGTGACCTATTTTTTCCTTGCAGATTTGTAATTGTTATATTAATTGTAGTATAACGTACCCGGGTCGATTCAACATAGTTGAATCAGATAAGTAAAATTGTGTTTTGCCCTTATTTTGCCAATGATCGTCAAATTAGATTAAAAAGAAAAAGAGGACCAATACCTACGTTGTGTTATTATTATATCTTGCACAATTTTACTCACTCATTATGCGCTTCAACGGAACACTATTTGGGAAACTTGAGGGAAAGGTGCGTCATCTAAATGAAACCACAGATTCCTAATACGCCTAATTTATTAAAGAAAAGCGTGCCATACTCCGCCTGGAATTCACGAGGGAAAAGAGCATGGCAGAGAAAACCTCGATCCTAATTCCTAAACCGAATTATGCTGTATAATCTATTAGTACTATAATTAATAAAATTACTGTCTCACGTACCGCAATTTGTCGTTCCACACTTGTGACAATACTACAATACATTCAAAACTGAAGAGTTTAGGATTAGTTAGCCAGACGTCGCCAGCAGGTACTGAGGTCCCATACGGGAGGCTACTCAGCTATAGTTGCAAATTGAGCTAATATCTCTAGTAAGACCTGCAGGCCGATTTATATATATATATATTTCCTTCGTTATCGCTTAGCGATTGATTACATTATTTGTGATTGAATAGTATTCGTTTACTGTTGCTAATTAGTTATAGTCATTTCGATATAATACATTTCAATTACGATATGTGGTTTCATTCTGTGTAATTCTGCACAGGCTACAGATCCTTTATCATTTCGGGTGCTTATAAGCAATTGGCATCAAGTCAAAAATTCAAGGTTACAAAATAATGTTAATTTAAATTTCACATAGGTTTCATACAAAAGCAAATCATTGAAAATATAGCATTTGTTAAAAGAACGACTTAGGGTGCTTTGCTCGCAAGCTCACGATTTATAGCTAGGATATTCGCTCAGTCAGGGGAGGAAAATGTTAGTGGATTCATCAAGTCCCTTACTCACATTACAATCACAGTCATACTAAAACTAAAATTCCAGCACGAAGAGACAGGAAACAATACACAGTGTTATTCACAGCATAAAACGATTTCATTAAATATATACACTTGTCATACCATCAAATATAAATTATCCATGAGAACATATGAAATATTTGTGCAAATTATGTTTATAACAATATCAAAATATATACACATGTTAGGCCATCAAATATGAATTATCAATGAAAATATGAGAAATATTTATGCAAATTATGTTAATAACAATATGAAAAGGTATACACATGTTAGGCCATCAAATATAAATTATCAATAAATGAAATATTTGTGCAAATTAGGTTCATAACAATATCAAAATATATACACATGTTGTGCCATCAAATATGAATTATTATCAATGAGAATGAAATCAATATACTTGTGCAAATTATGTTAATAGCAATATCAAAATATATACATATGTTATGCCATCAAATAGGAGAAATATTTATGCAAATCATGTTAATAACAATATCAAAATATATACACACGTTATGCCATCAAATATTAATTATCAATTAAAATAGAAGAAATATTTATGCAAATTATGTTAATAACAATATCAAAATATATACACACTTATGCCATCAAATATTAATTATCAATGATAATAGACGAAATATTTATGCAAATTATGTTAATAACAATATGAAAATGTATACACATGTTAGGCCATCAAATATTAATTATCAATGAAAATAGGAGAAATGTTTATGCAAATTATGTTAATAACAATATCAAAATATATACACACGTTATGCCATCGAATATGAATTATCAATGAAAATAGAAGAAATGTTTATGCAAATTATGTTAATAATAATATGAAAAGGTATACACATGTTAGGCCATCAAATATTAATTATCAATGAAAATAGAAGAAATATTTATGTAAATTATGTTAATAACAATATGAAAAGGTATACACATGTTAGGCCATCAAATATTAATTATCAATGAGTATAAAATATATAATGGTACAAATTATGATAATAACAATATTATAAGTTTCATTTTACCGACTTGTAATGACATAATATTGCAACACAGAAGCAAAACAATTCACCAAAATAAACTGTACACTCCGCTGGCTTCTGACTCTCTATTTTTCGTTCTCCAGCAATACCTTTCGGATCTCCTCCAAAAAACCTCGCAAAAACTCGACTTCAATTTATGACTTGTTTTTATCTTTTACATGTATAAGGGGTGTCTCAAAATATACACATATATAGGGTGTCTCAAAAATTAATGTATCAGGTCTAATGAAATAGTATTTTAAAGAGTTGGGCTATCTCATAATGTAAATTATAGTAAACACATTTATTATTATTATTTCCTTTAAAACATGTTGAAATATATACCTGTAGTTATTCCTAAATATTATAAACCTTTTTTAACTAACGGCCAGTTTTGCTAATATAATTATGGATTCGCCTCTTCACCATTTTTAAACAATGGTGGCATCGGTAGTTTTGCATACTTGACTTTTTCTCTTGGTATTTGTCCCAAAATATTGTTTTTTAATGAGTAGATCGACGTCTAACAGGTATACATAATTGGCTACTTTCTAATTCTGCGTGAAAGAGTAATGCTAATTGTGGTGGCCCTTAGACGCTGTTCATTAATAATAGCAGAAGGGAGAGGGGGGCAATGTCTGGCGATAAGTCTCAAAGACCCTTTTCGTCAATTCCTCCACCCATCTTTACCCTGAACTACCTTTCCCTTCCCTGTTCTCTGAGATATCCCGTCCTTCTCCTATTTTAGTTCCTAACTAAACTATTAAAAAAACACACACAAAAGCGTAACAGCTGTTCAAGGAATATAAACACAATTCTTATTATTACCTACCTAATTTTTAAAGCAGCACAATATCACTATCAACTGTTAATAACATAAAATATAAAGGACAAAATAGCAAAATTCAGATTTATATGAAGCATAACCAAATACAGTGATTTCGTTATTAAAGATTTGGCACACTCGATGTCTCTGTCAATTTTTAGGTTATAAGTTATTCAGGGAAGTATTCTGTGGACCTCAGTTTCATATAGGAGGTTGAAACCTTGAAAATTTACTGGTTACAGTAGATTAATCAGAACTTAAATTATAATTTAAAGTTCAGCAAAAATTGTAAATAACTATGATTAAATAACACTATAAATAATTTCTGTTATTCAAGATATCTCTCTTCTTT
Source organism: Pissodes strobi (assembly GCA_016904865.1). Classification (NCBI taxonomy): domain Eukaryota; kingdom Metazoa; phylum Arthropoda; class Insecta; order Coleoptera; family Curculionidae; genus Pissodes; species Pissodes strobi. The sequence continues at coordinate 3,786 of JAEQML010055076.1, read as the reverse complement.
ACTTTGAGATATGAAATTCAAAAGAAATTATGATTGACACTAAAAATTTAAAAGAAAATTATGAAAAAATTATGAAACTTGTCCAAACAGTGACTCTCGGCAACTTCAAATAGAAAATAACTAGATTCTTATAAAAAAAAAATAGAAAAAACGAGGTACAACTTCTCTTAAAACGAGTCTTATGACTCCAGATAAGTAATTTCTTTACTTAATCTATAAGTATGGCCCTTGGCACATAAACAATAATTTGACGTAAATTACGTCTCAATTAATTAAAGATAGAGATAAGATAATCACTATCTCGCTTTGAGATAGGAACTTAGGTAAACGATAAAGAAAAATAAACCAGGTAAATTTACACACCTGTGCTTAAACCTCTTTCATATGCAAATTAATGCCGGTACATCATTGATCAAACGTGACACGATAAGTGATAATAATTATAGTTTGATATTACAAATAAACTGAAATATTAATGAAATAAGCCTGAAAAGCAAAAAATTACTATAGCCAACAATACTATTAGGAAAAACCCAAAGAAATTCTACTACAAATTCAATTAACAGCCTTTGCAGGAAAAGATAAAATCCGCTCTGAGAATTACCCAAATAATACTGTTCAATCTAAATGAAAATACGTAAAGTGATATATGTGACCGTTAAACGATGAAATAATTACGTTCTCTTTAAATTTGGATTAAACCATTATCAAATTACACGAAATGACCAATAAGATACACAATTATTCACCAAAAAAAAATCGGTATTCAAACCTAAAGGTCAACATAAAAAATTAAGATCGTTAAAATCGAACACTCGAAAGTGTAATATAAAAATGCTAAATTCTCGCTTTAGCCAAATATAAGTCAGTGAATTTGAAACAATTATTACTAATGTATTTAAAACATAAAAAGATTATTGAAAAATATGCGGGATGAATAAAATATTTTGAGATCAGAAACTAATATCACTTACCGCGTCAACGTCTGCACACAAGATGCACGACCTTCCTTTCAAAATTTTGAACGTTCTACCTATTTTAATTTTCAATGCTCGGATTGGGCAATTTAAAACACGTGACAACCGTTGTAGGAAACCCAGCGTCAAACTAGCGAACATTCAACATACGCTAAATGTAGCAATCTATTAAAATTACAGGTATTGAACAACACTCTACGTTCTTCATTACCAACTATACGAGATAAGCCCATTTCCGAACAGATGGCACTGCCTATCAATATACTGAACATTGAAAACCATTGATAAATATATATACTTTAGTGGAGCGGAATAGATTGATATATGCTAACTTATATTTCGTTACAATGTGATCATGTGATATAGCACCAACATTAGGACGGGGACAAATTATCTCTTCCTTGTTGCCCAATACTCAATTAATTTTTGCTGATTCTGCTAGTTTGTCTTTACATTTCTGGCCTGAAGAGGGCTTATCCTGAGCTTCTGAATTGTCTTTAAGACCTGGCTTTTAGAAAATACTCGACTGTTTCTCTCTGTACCCTGCTTAACTTCGTCCCATGCTACTCCTAGGACATCGAATACCACCGCTTGAAAAACTGTCGTGTAGCTGTCCCGGCCGACTTTGTACCAGACCTGGGCGTATAATACTTGGATAATACTTGTCCTTCAGATCACTGCTGTCTGGTTGGGAATTCAATCCCAAATGATATTTCCAACCTGATACCGGGACAAGTCTAGAAGGACTGTTCTGAATAATAGAATGAGGATCTCCTCCATATCCTAGAGACGATTCTCATATGGCCTTTACCTGCATGTTCCAAAATCCAGGCACTGTAGTTCTCCATTCTTCTCCACAGGGGATATTCCGGCCACCCACCAACCCAACTAACCCAAACTAACTCAGAAACCCAATAAAAGGATCATACCTGTGTGAAGTTGTTCCCATTGCGCCGGTGACTCCCAAACAAACCAGCCTTTGTAGTCAGTTTTTGAATATATATGACTTTTTCTACCACTGGCCATTACCACATTATCCAGAACAGTTTATATTGTAATCCCAAATACTGAACTTCCTATTTCAATGACAGTGGTACATAGGAATAGTTCGTATGTGCTTTGAAACAATATTATTACCTCTACTATCTTTTTGCTGTTTCACGTTTGGTGCGTGTGAGGCTGTTCACTCATTTATATAGCATACACATGTTAGATTTAGGCTTGATTATACTTTTGTTTTATTGTTAAAAAATGGCACTGCCGTCAATAAATAAATAGTGAATGTCCTGAACCCTACTAGATTTATTTTTATGAAGAGTGTGAGCTTTGTTGTGCTTGGATTTACTGTGAGCGGGAACGACTCCTATGAATTTTCCTGTTACGAGGACAACTCTAGCATCTGCATATGCCTGCGGATAGAACTCACCTCATCAGAAGGCAGTCCATCACCAGACAACATCCCACCCAACAGCACAGCTAGCGCCAGAGATCTACTGACTGTTCGGTTCTAGTGGTGTAATCCTAACTCAACGGACCATTACGAGAAGCGTCCCTCTTGTCTGCAGAGCTTTATAAATAATGTTCATCCTTGCTTTGTCGGACGCTCTTTTTACGTCAAAGAATAATGCGAATGCAACTTCTTTTCCGATATTACCTTTTCTGCTGTTCACTACACTGTGGTGTGGCGTCTCGATACGCTTTCTTTTCCTGCAAGACTGTTGCAATGGGAATTCCCTGAAAGTCTCCACTATTAAAACCCTATTGATCTCCTTTTTAAGGTCTTCATCAGAAAGAATATTAAACTGATAAGCATTAGGTTTGGGTTAGTCATCATTCTTGTCGAAAAAGTGTTTTCGTCCACTCATTTAATTCAATGAAACAAGATTCAGCTTCTTTGGACAATTTTAATAATAATTGATTGGTTTTTACAACGCCAACGTTTCGGCACGGGTTTGTTCCACATCAGGGCTAAAATAAAAACAAAGGATATGGTGCTATGTGTTCTTAAATCAGCAGAACAAATCATGGTGATATCAATAATAATATAAAATTTGACACTTTAAACAAATTAAAAAGAGAACAGTTCTTTAAAACTAAAAAATTAAAAAGTGTTGAACTATACTTTTACGTACAATGTAAATATTTTAAAAAATAAAACAAACAACAAAATTGACAGAAAGCATTATTACAATGTAAACATGTGAAATTCGTTCTTGATGAAAAAGTATCGTTAATGGTAAAACGTGAAAAGTACTCACCTAGTAATTTAGTTTGATACAATTATTATTGAAAAACATATTGGAATACAGTGTTCAACACCGTAAAAACCCAACAACAATGAAAACAAAAACAAACGTAGAGGGACCACTCTCTTGTAACAAGTCAAGGTAGAATGAAAACTATGTGTTGAATTTAATAATTTATATCTAATAAATAACTTTATGCATACGAGGAAGGGAAGGAACTATTGTTATTATAGGGGCTTTCAACAATTTACGTTAAGTTCATTATTATGTTATGGTATACTTTGTTTCAGTTTTGTATATCCGTATTCAAATTTACTGTATTTTTATTTTCCTGAATTCATGCCATCTCCAAAAACAACACGGAACTTTGTATATCACATTGTTTCGATCCATAGTGTCAAGAGGGTCTTTAGTTTTGGAATAAATATTGCCAGTCCTATTCGCGTTATAAAAGGCAATTTTACAACTGTTTGTGGTCAATTTTTTAGACAATGGTTCTGAAAGTTTTTTTAGATAATATGGGATCTTAAAATATTTTCTGTTATCTTGTGGTTGTGTTAGTG